>CAUYQG010113987.1:0-13419 GCA_963574415.1 Tarsius wallacei
AGTCAGCTCTGCCGGGCTCGGTGGCTCAGCCTGTCATCCTGCGCCTTGGGAGGCTGAGGTGAGTGGATTGCCTGAGCCCGCGGGTTCGAGACCCGCCTGGGCAGGCGAGACCTCATCTCTACAATAAATCAAAAAATCAGCCAGGCGTGGTAGCGCGCACCTGTAGTTCCAGCCACTTGGAAGGCCGAGGCGGAAGGATCGCCGGAGCCCAGCGGGTCGAGGCTGTGGTGGCCGGGAGCGGCCACTGCACTCCAGTCTGGGCGACAGAATGAGACTCCAACTCAAAAAAAAAAAAGAAAGCTCTGATGGTGAAGATCAAGACAGGCTGGCGTGGTCGCTGGAATCCTGTGTGGGTCCAAGCACGTGCAGCGACTGCCTAGCGTGTCTCTCTAAGCACAGCCAGAACCGCACTGAGTGACCCTCCTCGGATGTGATGTGCGGTCTCATCACTCAGGCCACTCTGCTCTTGGGACACGTGACATTCCTCTGAGCAACTGCTTGCTCCTCCAACTTCTCAAAGACGTTCGCTTCCCAGACTCAGATCCTGTTCGCGTGCATGGAACGACGCTGTTGACGCCCTGGGCTCTGGTGTGTGTTTCAGCCTCATGTCGTGTGTCATGCGTCAGAACTTCCTAAGAGCCCTCTCATTTGGGTGCCACCCACATTCGCTTCTCACGTGGGTGCCCCAAGTGAGGGAATAGCCTTGTAACTGGCGTCACTCATACGGCGCCATGCCCGGGTTTTTCCAGGCTAGTGGCCTGCCACCCACAGAATTTGTTTCTGCAGCTGGTGGAGCCCAGGAGAGCTCAGGTCCCCTGGATGCCCCCCCCCCGGACCTCAGGGGAGGGGCTTATCAGGAGCTGTCTAGGTCCCAGAGGGAATCCCCTCCCCATAATTCCTGGCCAAGTGCCAGGCTGCCTGAGATCTGACCAGGAGTGGCAGCTACGGATGGTGTGAGCTCTTCCAGGCAGACGCTGGAGCTGAAGGGACGCGGCCTGTGTGTCTCGGGAGGGGTGATGTCCTGGGAGCTGGTCCACAAGAGACAGTGGGCAATTGATGTAGGTGGCCTTGACGTTGGAATGGACGGTCCTTCCAGCCACAACGGCCTAGGATGAAGATTCTGACCTCTTCCTGCAGGCCTCTTTTGAGGATGGAGTGCAGAGAGAGAAAAACAGAGTCTGAGAACACAAGGTTGATGTTCAGTTATTGGAGAGAGGTTCTGGGCATCCTGGCCATCCAGGCTGCTCCCTGGAAAAGTGCCCGGAGCCCAAAACCACGTGACAGTCACTGGACCAAGACCCACCTAGGAATGCCTCATGGTGTGGTGGGTACAGCCAAGGGGCCTGCCTGTAGGTGGTAACCTTACGCAGATTTCTCAGAGGTCATGGGCCCATGCGTTGGTGATACCCAAGGCCATGGCTCACCCAGTCACTGCTGCTCCAGTGGCTGGAACGGGGGTGGGAGGAAGCCTCCAGGAAGTCAGTCCATCTGGAGGCCTGGGGAGGGCCGTGAGGGATGATGGGAGTACCCTCTTGTTTCAGTTCTTGAAGGGTGACTAGAAGGGTAACGCTGAGACCCCCTCCATTCAGAAGTGTCTCTGTCGTTTTTCTGGGAATTCCTTTGGGACTCCATGCCACAGGGGGCAGAAGACAGCCGCCACCACCGTCACCCAACTGTGTGCCAGGCACCGTCCTAGTTGCCGTGCACGCTTTGTTTTCGTCCTGATGGCAACCTTGCGAAGTAGTTATTAGGATGCTCGTTCTGCAGATGGGGAAATAGAGCCACAAGGAGGTTAGATGACTGGCCCGAGGTCACATGGTAAGCAGCAGAGCCAAGATTCTAACCCAGGTCTTCCTGACACCAAGGCCGTGTCCTCGGCCCTTCGCCGTGTGATCTTCAATGCGGCCATATTGAGAGGAGCCGGGGTCTGTGGCCACTCTCCACCACACCGTCTCCTAGGCGAGTCTAGGGAAGGAAGGTGGGAAGGGGTCCCCTGTGCAACACATCATCATATACCTGGGAGGGTTCCAGTCTCTCCGGTCCCTGATCACGGAGGTGGACAAGGGTGGGGCTGGGACCTTGGGACTGGGCGGCCCTGGGAAACGGGCCTCTGCACTGGAGTCCAAGCTCCTGGACTGTCCAGGCAGGAAGGGTCCTTAGAGATATGCAAGCTCCCCACACGGGACCGTGGAGGAAACTGACCCAGGAGAAGGATGTGAATTGCCCAAAACCACAGAGCTGGTTAGAAGCATTGTGTGTCCTGAGTGTGTGTGTGTGTGTGTGTGTGTGTGTGTGTGTGTGTGTGAGACTTGGCAGTGGGGAGGCATAACTCCCAGGCCCTATGGAATGAGTTCAAGTGAGAAGACCTTGAGCCTTTTTTTATAACCAGAGGGGTGGCCCACAATCAGGCTAATATTTTTGAAGAGACGGGGTCTTGCTGTGTCACCAAGGCTGGAGTGCAGTGATGCAGTCACAGCTCACTGCAGCCTCAAATTCCTTGGTTTCGAGCAATCCTCCCGCCTCAGCCTCCCTAGTAGCTGGGACTGTGGGCATGCACTGCCATGCTGGCTAATCTTAAACATACTTTTTGTAGAGACAGGATCTTGCCATGTTTCCCAGGCTGGTCTTGAACTCCTGACCTCAAGCGATCCTCCCGTCTCGGCTCCCAAAGTGTTGGGATTACAGGCATGAGCCACTGCACTTGGTCAGAAAAGGGCTATTTAAAGCATTTGTTTTGAACACAAGGAGTTTATTTGGGACAAGGTGACCCCAGAAAGCGTCCGTTGGGGAGTAGGGAATGAGATACAGAAGCAGATAAAGCCAAGACAGGGTTCGTTAAAGATCAAGTCACTGCTTTGGGCAACAGGTGCTCGATCCCACTGGGGACTTTTGTGGAGATGGCATCGAATATGCTTAGAGTTGTCCTACCCAAGCGGTGAGGGAGCTTGGGTTTTTTTTTAAAGTGTAGAGACGAGGTCTCGCTAAGTTGCCCGGGCTGGTCTCAAACCCGAGGGCTCAGGCAGTTCACTCGCCGCAGCCTCCCAAAGTGCTGGGATGACAGACTGAGCCACCAAGCCTGGCCTGAGCTTGGGTTTTTACCTAGCAATCCCGTTGCCAGCTGAGTGCTGCCCTCCAGGGCCACCCGCTCCCAGGACCTCTTGCCAAGCATACTCCAGCAATCAAGGAAAGCAAAGGCTGCATGAAAGGTGTCTGTAGCCCCAAGTAGCCACCAGTTCCCTAAAGAGTCCTGAAAACCTTTCGGGGTGGAAAGGCCCTGGGCCTCAATGCCAAGGGCAGTCCGGAGGAGAGGTGGGTGAGACTGAGTGCTGCCCGCCAGGCCCTGGACACGAGTCGTGCTGGTGGCGGTGGGAAGGGGCTATTTCCATGGGCCCCAAGGAACCGAAGGGCATGTACTCTAGCAAGAGGGGTTGAGGTTAGATCTTTTTTTTTTTTTTTTTTGAGTTGGAGTCTCACTCCGTGGCCCAGGCTGGAGTGCAGTGGCACACTCACGGCCACGCCAGTGTCGACCTGCTGGGCTCCGGCAATCCTTCTGCCTCAGCCTTCCGAGTAGCCGGAACTACAGACACGCGCTACCATGCCCAGCTATTTTTTGTTTTATTGTAGAGACGAGGTCTTGCCAAGTTGCCCGGGCTGGTCTCGAACTGCGGGCTCAGACAATCCACTCGCCTCGGCCTCCCAAAGTGTGGGGATTACAGGCTGAGCCACCGAGCCCAGCTGGAGGTTAGATCTTAAAAGAGATTCCTACCCCAGCTGCTCGGAAGGCAGAGGCAGGAGGATCACTGGTGCTCAGGAGATCGAGGTCGTTTTGAGCTGTTACCACATCCTGGGTGATAGAGTGAGGAGACCTTGTCTCTGGGAAAAAAAAAAAAACAAAGAAAAAAGAGGACTTCCTGGTGCTATTGGTGAAAAAACATATCAAAGATATCTAGAGCGGCATCCAATCAAACAGCTTGATGGGCAGCCATTCAATAAATGGAGGAACAGAAACGTCCACGGCAACAGTGAGGGTTTCCTGTTGCCAGGGCCGGCCGGCGAGCTCTCCGTCACCTGGTGCAGGGCAGTGCTGGGAGGACAGATGGGGAGGAGGGAGGAGAAGATTGTGCCCACACTTGGTGGTCCAGCATCTCTTCCTCTGGCGTGACTCAGGGCCTCCTTCATGGTGGCAAGGTCTTGGGAGAAATGAGTTCTAAGCTTGCCTAGGTCTCCCGTCTCAGGGCCACCCACCTCCCAGGGCCCCTGCTCCTTGCGTGTGCAAAGGGGAGGTTGGGAGGCCACACTAGGTGACCTTAAGGTGCCTTCCAGTCCTTTCTGTCGCTGTCCACTGTAGAGGCCGTTCTTATGGCCCTCGGGTCCTCCTCAATTCACCTGTCAACAATTTTTTTTTTGAGTTGGGTTTCACTGTGTCACCCAGGCTAGAGAACAGTGCCACGATCATGGCTCACCGCAGCCTTGACCTCCTGGGCTTAGCCGATCCTTCCACTTCAGCCCTCCTGAGTAGCTGGGACTATAGGCACAAACCACCGTGCCTGGCTAACTTTTTGGGGTTTTTTGGTAGTAAAGAGATCTTGCTATATTGCCCAGGCTGGTCTCAAACTCGTGGGCTCAAGTGATCCTCCCACCTCAGCCTCCCAAAGCACTGGGATTACAGGCGTGAGCCACCGTGCCCAGCTAACAAGTATTGACTGAACATGCAGCATTTGCCCCATGTTAAGTGGGGAGACAGGAATCAAATACTAGGCAGGCTCTGGCCTCGAGGAAGGGACAGATGGGTGGAAGATAAGAGAGTATTTATTGAGCACCTACTCTGTGCTAAGCACCTTCTGTATGTCGGCTCTTTCCTTCTCACCATGACACCCCATGAGATAGGGACTAGGACCTCTGTGGTGCAGGACGAGGGGACGAGGGCTTAGAGGGAAAGTCCCATAGTGGACGCCACTTAGTGGTAAAGCTTGGATGGTGCCCAGGCTGTTAGCAACGATGCCTCTCCTCTGTGAAATAGGCAGCGACTCTCCAAGGGTACTCTCCTCGTGTTCTAGGACCCAGAGTGGTAAAAGCTACAGTCCCCCGGGCTTCATGGAGGAGGCGGCTTAGCACTGGGCCTTGAGGGAGGGAGAACCTGGAGGCTGGTGGGGAGGGAAGAAACACGAGGGAATTAACTCCCCAGGACAGGCTGGTGTGTGGCTGCTTCTGCCAGCAAGCTTAGAGTGGGCAGGAGGGCTGCAGCCCTGGTTCAGCCTGCTGTGGCCCTGTGGGAGGAGAGGAGGGACCAGGAGGGATAGACGGCTTCTCGAAGCCCAGCAGGGCAAGAGCCCTTCTTTTCACAGACCCAGCCTCCCCTGAACTGGCACTCACCCACCCTGGAGAGGCCTCCGCCCAAGCCAGGCCTATGAGCATCCTCCCTCCCCAGCCTCACTTGGGCAGTCCTAAGATGGGGCTGTCTCCATGGGGTCCACTTCCTCCCAGCCACCCGAGTGGGCGGCCACAAGCTGGAACTCCAGTCATTTCAATAGTTAACACGTCCACGAGGCAGTGACCATGAGCCAGGCACAGTTTTGAGAATTTTAACTCACTGTAGCCTTTCAGCATCCCTAGGAGGTAGATACGGTTATCACATCCATTTTACAGGTGGGGAAACAGGTGGTGAGGCTAAGGGACCTGCGTAGGATTATCCAGCTAACTAGAGGCAGGGCCCAGACTTGAATGCAGAGCCGGCTTTTAACCTCTGCTCTCCTGCGTCGACGCAGAGGCCCCTGAGCTCCGGCCATGGCCGCCCCTTCTCTCAGCCAGGGATTCCTTCCCAAGCTCAGTTCCTCCTCCTTGCCTGGGGCTCTCCCCCCACCAGACCTCCTCGCAGGAAAGGCCAGGCCAGAGTGCCCCGGCTTCTCTACCCCGCCCCCACACCCACACGCACCCCCTCCCCCCTCCCCCAACCGAGCACCGTTGCCTTTCGTTCACAGTGATGGCTCCTGCGCCCAGGCCGGTGGGGGCATGGAGGACTCCGTGGTGGCAGCGGCGGCGGTGGCAGCCGGCAGACCCAGTGCCCATGCCCCGAAGGCTCAAGCCCAGGAGCTTCTGGAGGAGGAGGAGCGGCCGGGGGCGCGGGCTGCCTCCCCGAGGGCTGGCCCCCACCGTGTGGCCTCCCCTGGCCGGCAGCAGCCTGCCCTGGCGACGGCGCTCTGCTCCCACGCCCCTGCCGCCTCCGATTACGAGCTCTCCCTTGACCTAAAGAATAAACAGGTACCCAGGGCCTCCCAGGGGGGCGGGGAGGGTGGGGAAGGGGCCCTGCCCTCGGGGGCTGTCCAAGGTACCAGGGATCTCCCTGTGTGGGCCCATCTCTGCTGCAGGCACCCCTCTTGCCATGATTCTCCCAAGCTGAGCGCCCTGATCTGCCTTTCCTTGAAGCCCAGTTCCTCGGGGAACCAGCCGCAGACACTGCCTAACTCCCATCCAGGGTGTCCACACAGCAGGGCTCGTCCCCTCACAACGCCAGGCCCTTAGGCATCATGTCTCTTCTCACGACACCCAGGAAGCCTAAACTGCCCCACAGACCCCCTGGCAAGCAGCCAACTGTTCTCTGGGGAAGTCTCACCTCCACTCGCTGCTTAGAAGAGAAAGCCCAGGCCGGGCATGCCTGTAATCCCAGTGCTTTGGGAGACAGAGACAGGAGGATTGCTTGAGGCCAGGAGTTTGAGACCAGCCTGGGCAACACAGTAAGATCCCATCTTATAAAAATAAAAATAAAAATAAAAGAAAGCCCAACTTACATGCCTAGCCTAACACCTAGGCTATGCAGGCTTAAATGAAGTGCAAAGACAGTGGTCTCCTCGAGGTAGACTGAGGATTCCCAAGCCAACCTAGACTGGAGGAGTCCAAACTCCTCTATTAGAGAAAAAATCCCGTGAAGAGGTTCTAGGCCTCCATTTCCATTCCATGAAGCAGGAGGAGAAAATGGGCAGGCATGGGGTCCCTATTGAAACCCCCAAAAGGATAATGCCTCAGTATGTCTTGGTGGACAATCAAGAAACTGAAAGGAAGATCTTCACGAGTGTGTGTGTGTGTGTGTGTGTGTGTGTGTGTGTGTGTTCATGCTTAGAGAAAAGACCTGGTGATGTGATCCTATTGAGAGAGGGCTTTGAACTTGGGGGGGAGGTAGATGTGGGATCCAATTCTTGTTCTCCTTCTAATTAACTCTGTGGCTTTGGCAGTGCCAGCTAAGCACTCAGAGATTGGTTTTCTCATCAGCAAAAAATGGGAATTAGGCCTTGAATCACTTCCAAGGTCCGTTCTGGCTCCAAAATGTGTAGGTTCTAAAGAATCACCCTTCACCCCAATAGACAAGGGGAATCTTAGGAAAGGAAGCCAGTGGGAGGGTCCCCAAGACTGAGTCAAGCCAAACCAACCTTGTTTCTCTCTTCTGGCATTGATGCCAAGCTGTCATGCTGGACTTGGGCCCGCTGAAGGCAGGGCATCTGGCTCTCAGTAAAGTACTTGACCAACTCTCTCAATATGTCTATGTGGCCAAGATAGGGATGGATTGACAACGTAGCCAGGTAGGTTGTTCTCAAACAGAATTGTCAAAAAAAAAAAAAAAAAGGCCAAAAAGTGTTGATTTTTCTATCAATGCCAATTTCCCAGAACTTGGATCCCCTCTCACCGCTCCCCCACTTGAACAGGGGTGCTGTCCTTGGAGGCTGAGGTGGGAGGATCGTTTGAGCCCAGGAGTTCGAGACCAGCCTGGGCAACATAGCAAGACCTCGTCTCTACAAGAAATCAAAAAGTAAATCAGGTGTGGTGGCACGTGCCTGTAGTCCCAGCTACTCGGGAGACCAAGATAGGAGGATTGCCTGAGCCCCAGAGGTTGCAGCTGCGGTGAGCCATGATTGTGCCACTGCACACCAGCCTGGGTGACACAGTGAGACCTTTACTCAAAAAAAAAAAAAAAAAGCAATCATAGCTGTTAAGACTCTGGAATGCCTGCCTGTGAGCTGGGAGTTCTTTGTTGCCAGGAGCGCCCAGGGAGGGACTGAATTACAACCTATCTGGAGCACAATAGAGTGATCTAGGGCCACTCGGCCCAGGTGAGAGGGTCCTCTCATTTCCTCGTGGTTGAGGTCAGAGACCATCTCGTATTCATCTTTGCATCCTTCCCCCAGCGTCTGGCAGACTGTCCAAGACATCGTAAGAGCTCGTGGAGTATTTTAGAATAACTATGATGTGCAAAGCAGTAGGGAAGCGGGGTACCAAGTAAAAAAGACATGTTTTCCACCTGCCCCCCAGAGACAGGACGACTCAGTTTATGGAGAATCCAGGTGGTAACACCAGAGAAAACATGTGTGGGGGCTGGGCAGGAGGGTTCATCTAGTTCCGATGACTGGATGGGCTCTGGGGGATGATGCAGGATTCAGATGGGCACTGGGGGCTGTTTCTGTAGTGGGTGTAATTCTGATAGTTGGGTTTGCACGTCAGGCCAGCAGCATTGAGTCAGGCAAGGTGAGGACAGGTAGAGGGGTAGCATCCAGCCTTAGGGAGTCACTTGGCCAACCGATTTGTGATCTCTCTAGACCAAGCAAGGCGGGGATAGGGGGAAGAGGGCAGAAAGGGATGAGGAGGCGAGAGTGAGGTTATTGGAAACACAGCGCACGTTTACAAGAGACTGAGCTCTGTACTCTCTCCTGCTGTGTGACCTTGGGCAAGTTGCTTGACTTCTCTGGGCCTCAGCCGTCATATATGTCCCTTTGGGGCTTTATGTGCTGTTCCCTTTGCCTCTGTCTCTGAAGTGCCTATCCCCTCCGCCCTCCTGCACCTGGCCTTCTCTTGCTTTGGGTCTTGCGTTAGGCACTCCTTTCTCCTCTCTCACAGCTGTCCTGTCTTCCCAAGGCTGCGGTGGGTGCCCCTGCTCAGTGACCCCACGGCACCCGGGTGTTCCCTGCCACCGCCCTTCAGCTCCACATCAGCGTTTCCCGTTCACTCCACTCATGCTTGAAGGCGGGGCGCGTGACTTATTCATTGTGACCCCAGTGCCTCACACGGTGCCTGGCGCAAAGAAGATGCACAAAGGGTGAAAAGGTGGAAATGGGCAGGCCATCCCAGCACTTTGGGAGGTCGAGGCGAGAGGACTGCCTGAGCTGATGGGTTTGAGACCAGCCTGGGCAACTTGGCGAGACCTCGTCTCTACAATACATCAAAAAATTAGCCAGGTGTGGTGGCGCGTGCCTACAGTTCCAGCTACTTGGAAGGCTGAGGCGGAAGGATCACCTGAGCCCAGCAGGTCGAGGCTGCGTTGGCTGTGAGCGTGCCCCTGCACTCCAGACTGGGTGACAGAAGTGAGACTCTGACTCAAAAAACAAATGAAAGAAAAAAGGTGGAAATAAGACTGTAGTGACAGCCATTGCCAGGCCATTGTGGCCATTGCCGGACCATCGCCGCCATTGCTTTGCTGAGCTTGGTGTGGCCATGTGCTCTCTGAGCTATGGCCGGGCCATGTTTTCTTAAGTTTTGGCCCCCTCCCTTACCTTGGGGAGGTGACGCTCCTCTTTCTTTCTTTAATTTACCTTCTAAATAAACCATGTTTTCGAATAATTTAAAAAAAAGAACGTAGTGACATAAAGGGGAGCTGAGATGGGCGTACAGCCCTGGCTGGACCCGACTCTCCCTTTAGGGATCTTTGAGATCTGTTGCAACTCTGTGACCCTGCCAGACTCCGGACCCTGGAGTCCTGGCACTGGAAGGAGGCAGAGGCTGGGGTGGTCATGGCCTCCCCAGTGTCTTAACCTGCCAGCTTCCCTGCCAGCCGTTCCGGAACCCCAGGAGTGTTTTCCTTGGCTGCTCTCTCCTCACCTCTGCTCTAACCCCAAACCCTGCTGGTGCTACTTCTTAACTGGTTCCCAAGTCCCACCCCCTCTTTCCAACCCCCTGCCCCCACCTGAGGCCAGGCCGTCTTTCCCTCTGGACTGTGCCCCTGGGAACACCTCCTTGTCCCCCGGCTTTGCGCTGTGCCTCCTTCCAGCCTCATGTTCACACGGCAGCCGAGTCATCCTTGCACAGTGCACAGCTGATCACGCTGTTCCCCTGGGGGACACCTCTCAGGGCTCCCCACCGTGTGCAGGACCCAGCCCCTCAAAGGGTTCCTATCCAGAGCCCTGGATCTCAAGCCATCCTTTGCCTCCAGGCCTGGGCCGACTTTATTTCCTCTGCTGGAAGTACTCTCCCCCAGTCCTGCACCTGGCTGACCATACTCACACTCCAGTCTCGGCTCTGGCCTCTGAGCCTGGGTGTGTGCTCTTACTGAGTGCCTGTTGCTTACTCTGAGCTGTTCTACTCACAAGGGCAAGGATTATTTTTTTTAAAGACAGGGTCTCACTCTGTCACCCAGACTGGAATGCAGTGGTGCCATCATAGCTTACTGCAGCCTCGAGCTTCTGGGCTCAAAAGGTCCTTCTGCTTCAGCCCTCCAAGTAGCTGGGACTACAGGTGTGCACATTTTAGAATTTTTGGGGGTAGAGACAGGGTCTCCCTATGTTGCCCAGGCTGGTTTTGAACTCCTGGCCTCAAGTGATCCTCCCTACTCGGCCTCCTAAAGCACTGAAATTACAAGCGTGAGCCGCCATAGCATCTGGCTTGGGCAAGGGCCATGCTGTCCTTAGGGCTGTCAGATGGTGCTCTGAGTACCTCCAGGGGCGCCGTCCACCGCGCAATCTGCGTGCAGCGTGAGTGCTTCCAGAGGTGTGCTCTGACGCTGCTCTTCTCTTGCCCGCCATTGTGTCCTGCCATCCCACACAGTCCCTGTGGCCTAGGAAATGCTCAACATGAAGGAATGAATGAATGGACAAACGAAAAAATGAATGGACGAGGCCGCCCCTGAGCTTCCCTGTTCTTCCGACTGGCCCCTTCCCCAGCACCCCACCCTCTGCCCTTGACCCTCTCACCTCATCTCAGTGGTCCTGGGGGCTACAACCTAGAGTGGCAGGGAGGGAGCACACAGGTCCTTTTGGGGGGGAGCTGTGGCCTGGACGTGGAGGGCCCAGGTGTGATTTTGAGATTCACTCAAGCACTCTAGGGCAGTGGTCCCCAACTGTTTTGGCATCAGGGATCGGCCAGTTTCATGGATGACAGCTTTTCCATGGACTGTGGGGGGACAGGGGTGGTTTGGGGGTGATTCAAGCACATTACATCTATTGGGATGGTCATGGCCTCCCCAGTGTCCCAACCTGCCAGCTCCCCCACCAGCCGTTCCGGAACCCCAAGGGTGTTTTCCTTGGCTGCTTTCTCCTCACCTCTGCTCTAACCCCAAACCCTGCTGCCAGGGCTGCTTTGTTTCTATTATTATTACATTGCAATATGTAATTCAATAATTACACAACTCATTATAATGCAGAACCAACGGGAGCCCCGAGCTAGTTTTCCTGCAACCAGTTGGTCCCATCTGGGGGCGACGGAAGACGGACCCCCAAAGTGTGTTGCTTATGTCCAGTCTGCTCCATAATCTCGTGTTGGTTGCAGCGACAGCAGAAAACCCTGCTTCACAAAGATAGGAGGATGGAAGCGGAAGCAGGCTTTCAGTGCTGATCTGACAGGAGGCGGAGCGCAGGCGGTAATGCAGGTGGTGGAGAATGGCTGTAAATACACATGGAGCTTCACTAGCTTGCCCACCACTCACCTCGTGTTGTGTGGCCTGATTTCTAACGGCCATGGACCTGTACTGGTCCATGTCCCATGGGTTGAGACCCCCCATGCTAGGGGGTTTGCATCCTGTGGCTGAACAGACTATTGGAGCCCTTCTTGGCCGTCTAGAGTTGCTGAGCTTTCTGGGCTCTCCCAGCCAGAGGCCATGGAGCTGTGGTCTGTGGCATCTAGGCCCTGCTCCCCAAGCCGGGGTCCTGGACAGAAGCCACATTCTCCTGGAGAGCAGCCCCTTCCATCACATCCCCATGCCCCAAGCCTCAGGGTCCAGCCTCACCACGGGCACCTCTCCAGAGAGACATGGTGGGGCTACGTTTCCAAGTTGCCTGCCCTCTCTGGGCCTCAGTTTCCTCATTTGTGAACCAAGGGTTATACCAGAATGTCTCCAGGCTTCTCCCCACTGTGAAGGCGAGATTTCTACCATGGGCACAGAAGGCTCAGGGGCACTAGCCTGCAGAGGATGGTGGTGAAGGCAGGGCACGTCAGGGGTCGTCTCTCCATTCAGTTCATTCAGCTGAGGGCACGGGACTGCCCAGCTGCTCTGTCTCGGCCCTGTCAGGCCTGGGGCCACCATGATGCAAAAGACACAGGCCCAGTCGCCAAGGTGCTCATGGTCCAGTGGTGGGCAATGGCGTGGGCGCCCGTGAGTGCTGCCCAGGTACTAACTGTGTCAGGCACGTGCTGAGTATCTGCAGTGCACCACTGCCCGGGTCTGCACAATATCCCTGTGAGACGCCCCCCTTGCCATCCCCATTTCCAGAATAGGAAGACCGAGGCTTAGATATTAAGCAACTCGCCCAAGGACACAGCTCGAGGGAGGAGTGCAGCCACAGTGTGGTCTCCAGAGTCCAGGATTCTCACCCAGTACTTTCGCCATCTCCTGGCACCACAGTGAGGGTGGGCCCCATGGAAGTCGTGCCCATGGTCTCTGGGGCACAAGGGCAGGCGGCCCAATCCCTGGGCTCAGGGCCGGCTCTTGGGGCTGCCCCACCCGAGGGTGTCCTGTGGCCTCAGTCCTGGCGGAGCCCCCACCCCTAACTGGCTGAGGCCGGGAGAGGGTCCCAAGGACGGCCCACCCCAGGCAGGCCCTGTGTGTTGAATACTTGCTGTATTCCAGACAGGGGGCTGGGAGGTGGGCACACAGACAGACGCAGTCCCCCCACCCCCCGGGAGGCCACACCCTACCAGTGTGGCCCGTGTCTCCCGTGGTCTTCTTGGGCATCCCCAGAGCCCCCCTCCCGTGTCCTCTGCTCCTCAGCCTCGGGCTGGGGCTTCCTGCCCGAGTTCTGCAGGCTCTGAACACACAGTGATTTCATGGGCTCCACCGAGAAATCTCAGATCGGAGGAAGGCCCTGCTCACGCCTGAAAGCCCCCCACGCCTGCCCCGTGCCTCCTGCCACAGCGCCGCCCCCACCCTTGGCGAGCGGCTCTTCCCCCCCCACCAAGGCCTGGCCGCCATCTCTCAGCGGGGCTTGGCTGCCGCAGCAACCTGAGAAGAGAGCATGTTCTAATTAACACTGAGAGGCTCATTAGAGAGACAGAGCCCCCTGCGCCCCCCTGCACAGCTTTTTCTGGCAGAAGCTAAGGGACTGCTCTCTTGGGCAGAGGTGGGGCCACCGTCATCCGTGATCCGTGGGGTCGAGAGACAGGACAGCAGAGCTACTCCTCAGCCAGTGGTCCAGAGCCCCTTCCCTCCCGGGCCGTCCTCCCATCCCAGCC
>CAUYQG010113992.1:0-10074 GCA_963574415.1 Tarsius wallacei
ACGGAAATGCAAAAAGAGTAGCTAATACACAGACTTATCCAAACCCCTCTTCTGAGCTGACGGTTTACAACCAGGCATTTCCCGAGAAACCATTTGTTCTTTGAAAAATCTGGTTTTGCTAAATACAACCTTGTAAGATTCCAAAGAAAATATGTAATCACTCAACACGAACCCCTCCCTCACCTAAACAAGGGTATAAGACCCCAGTTCTCTGGATCTGGGGCACTCGACTTGGACGTATTAAACCCTTGGGCCCGCTGGGATGGCCAGCGTAATAAAGTGCTACTTCCTGTAACAGTCTCGGTGTCACGATCTCTCTATTTTTCCCGCAACACCACCAACCACAGGCTCTAGTCGCCTTTCAAATGCTTCTTCCCTGGAGCTGGCCTTTTGCCTAAAGCTTGCTTTGGACCTGTACTATGCTGTCTGTATTTTCCTCTGGGAGAGGGAGAACGTCCATTTGCTGTTCAGATAATAGGTACTTTTGTGAGGATGAAACTAATAATGCTCCGGTGACCTTCAGAGACTTCCTGGCACCACCATGTCCATCTCAAGCTCTTTTGTCAAGCTTTCAGGACCCTCCACTATTGTCAGCCACACATCCTTTCCCCATGAGGGTACCAAGCCTTTGTTCCTTTTCTTCATCTCATCTGAAATCGCCTTCCCACTCCTCACGTTCTGGCTGACATTTAAGGCTCCGCTTAAGTTCTGCTTCCTGTGTGAAGACTTCTTTGTTTCTTTCAGCTATTCTGAGTACATTCAGTCAATACCCACACCACGAAGACACTACCCTGCATTGTTCACTCTTGCTTCAGATGTGAAAAGCTTATCTCCCAGCTAGTGGCCTGACACCATTCAGCACTTTAATTTTCACCCCCAGAGCCTAGCTACTACTGAGGATACTTGGACTCTTACTACAAAGGGACAGTCAGAATGGCCCCAAATGGAATGAGGTCCCTCAAGACATAGTGAGTTCCTTGTCCCCGGAAGGTATCCACTAGAGGCCACTGGAAAGGGCCTTCCCTAATGCTTAGATCTTAGTTGGTGCTTTGATGGAGTTCGTGAATGAATGAATGTGGGTATTGAGAAAGAGGTTCAAATATTCAGTTGACATTTGACAAAACTCATAACGCTTTCTATTATTTAAAATGGCTACTCGTTGAAAAATAAGCATTAAACATGTGTACGCAGGTGTCTTTTTGGTAGAGCGATTTATGTTCCTCCGGGGATATTCCCAGAAGAGGGATTGCTAGATTGTATGGAAGGTCGATTTTTAGTTCTTTTAGAAATTGCCTCACTGCTTTCCATAAAGGCTGAACTTGCACTCCCACCAGCAGTGTAGAAGCGTTCCCTTTTCTCTGCATCTGCACCAGACATCTGCTATTTTTTTATTTATTCAAGACGGCCATCCTTATTGGGCTTAGGTGGTATTCCATTGTAGTTTTGATTTGCATTTTTCTGATGATTGGTGAGGCAGAGTCATTCATTATGGCAAAAACTTGGAACCAACCCTGCTGCCCATTGAAAGAGGACTGGATAAAGAAAATATGTACACACACATGATGGTGTATTGCGCAGCCACAAAAAGGAACAAAATCCTGGGCCTCACGGCAAATTGGGTGGAGTTGGAGACCAAGAACATCGTACTAAGTGCTCTATCTCAGAAACAAAGACCCTAATGCCACATGTTCTCACTCAGAGGTGAGACCTGAAAATTAGTCAACATGAGTGCAAGGGAGGTGCCGTGGCTTGTGTGGTGCCTTGAGGGTCCCAAGAGAGAGCGGTGAGAGATTAAGAAAGACGCAGACACAAAGACAAAAAGAAAAGCGGGGGCCAGGTGGGAAGTGGCCCCGAACTAGCTCAGCGTGTTTGTTTTATAATCAAGCACAAAGGAAGTTGGAAGGGATTCAAGGTCTGGGAGGGAGCTGTAACGGAATCACGTTGCTACCTAGAAGGCGAGCTCTTCCGCAGTTGTCTTGTTGTCGCGAAGGCTTTATCTGTACTGTGTGCACCCGGACGTGTGGGCATCTGAGATGCCGTTTCTTACAGCAGACTGCATCCCCTGCCTTTGGCTAGGATGCAGAGCTATCAAGCGGGACCTTGCCCACGAGCTTAGGGCCGTTACGAGACCTCGCCTTTGCTTGGGGCCTTGACTCAAGGCCTGCTACAGTGACAGCACTTGTCTGCTCCCACGTCACATCCTCTGGGCACTGCTAGACGAGGGAGGGAGGGAGGAAGGGGTGAGAACGCGATAGAAATGGTACCTGATCCTACACTCAGGGACTGAGGACGAGTTGGAGGCCCAAACCTCACCTGCTTGCCGTCTGCTTGTGAAGTTCATCCTGGCTTGTACCCCACAAGACAAAAAGAAGCGTTTGTCACATTCAAAAGGGTCTTCTCATTTGTAAACATCTTGGCATCTGTTACCTCATTTGATCTTAGCCAGCTTGCGAAAAGTGCGAGCCTTCTGCATTATCTGAGGGTTGCACGCGAAAGAATGACGGAAACAACAAGGATGTGGAGAAGGTGCATGAGGGCAGGGGAGCACAACAGTAGCCAGAGCATATTGGTCCCATTTTCTGGCCCCAGGCCAGTTAGTGATGGCGGGCTTGGGAGAGAAGTCAGGGGTAACTGGGCAAGTTGCATCATGGCTGAACTGACTTCCCTGGTATGATTCTGACCTCCCTGTTTGTGCCCAGATTTGTTGGATTACAATAGGGCTCTCTGCAAAATCTGCTGGTTTCCAACAGGGAACTTGGATTTGCAATGTGGATGAACATCTTTAATGGAATCATGGCTGCCCTTTTATTACCTTATGGTAGAGTCCAAAAAACACTCTGAAAATTTGAAAATCCCAAACCTTGGGCCTTCAGGGGATATATTTGGAATTTAATTCCTGCTTTGAAAATCATATTTTCACGGAATGATCTATATTGTCATCATATAACAAGGAATGCCTATTTTAAGAGCAGACTGGCTTAAAGGGCTGAGGTAAATCATAACAGTATTTTCCTAGCACAGCATCGTAGCAATTCGGCAACAAACTTATCAGTCATATGTGATGTGCAAATCACTTTGCTGAGCACCTGAAAGAAGCTTTGGTGATGCTCGCTATTAAAGAGACTTCATGAAAAGACTTAGACGCCATTGTGAACGTGAAATGGAAGAATGACGGATTGATCAGTGTGTATTAGATGACTGTATTTGTTTTCTGTCACTATATAACAAATTATCACAAACAGAGCAGGTTACAGTGACTGACAGTTTCTGTGGGTCAGGAGTCTGTGTACATCTTAGCAGGGTCTTCTGCTTAGAATTTCACAAGGCAGCAGTCAAATTGTTGGCTGGGTTGAGTTGCCTCCCAGAGCTCAGGGTCAAGTTCCCTCAGGGGGTTGACAGAATTCAATTCTTTTCTGTTGTAGGACTCAGGCCCCTGTCGTATTTCTGGCTTTCAGCTGGGATTGCTCCTCAGCTTCTAGAAGCTACTCAGTTTGTCACCTCATGGGCCTCTTACAACATGGCAGCCTGTGACTTCAAGGCCAGCAAGACAATCTCTGACTTCTACTGTTTTGACTTCTGGACTCTCTTTCCAAGGACTTTCCTTACTAGGCCAGGTCTCTGAAAGATAATCTCCCTTTTGATCTAAAGTCAATTGATTAAAAATTTAAATTCCATATACAAAATCCCTTCACTTTTGCCAATTAACATAATCTAATCACAAAAGTAAAATCCCACCATATTCACAGGCCCTGCCCTCACTAAGGGGAGAGGAGGTGTGTGGGCCCAGAGAGGCCCTCGTAGAATTTTGCCTATGATACCAGCCAACCAATCAGAAGACAAAACATTATTCTGTTTGCTAGGGGTTAGTATGTTTTTCTAACACCAACTCTCCCATCCCAGCAGGGTGTCCTACAATTCAGTTCTGACATGGATTATCCGAAATCAGTACCAGATCCTACAGGTTAAGGGTACGGATTGCCTTCACATCAGAAACCAGCTGCAAGTTTCAGGGGTTACCCGCACCTCATGAACTATGACTGCAGGGGTTTTCATGACCACTCAGGTTCAATAATTTGCTAGACTGACTCACAGAACTCAGGGAACACTCTAATTATGGTGACTAATTTATTATACAGCATACAAGCAAACAGCCAGGTGAAGAGTCACACGGGGCAGCCAGGTGTGGGGGCAGGGGTGAGGGGATGCGACACAGCACAACGTGCTTTGCCTTCCCAGCCCATCCATGTGTCTGCTGACCCCCACATTTCTCCAACTTTATTGTTCCAAGGGTTTTTATATGGAATTTTATTATATAATGTTCAGGTGTTACGGAATGAATGTTTGTATCCCCACCAAATTTGTTGAAACTCTAATTCTTAGCATGATAATATTCGGAGACATGGCCTTTGGGAGGTCACTGAGGTAGCTAGGATTAGATTAGGTCCTGAGGGAGGGGCTCTCAAGTTGAGGTTAGTTGCCTTAGAAAAGGTAGAAGAGAGATCCCTGCCTGTCTCTCTCTTTCTTTCTCTGTACATGAACCGGGGAAAGGTCATATGAGGACACAGTGGGAAGGTGACGGCATGCAAGTCAGGAAGTGAGCCCTTACCAGGCACTGAATTGGCCAAAACCTTGATCTTTGACTACCCACTCTCCTGTGAGAAATAAGTTTTGTTGCTAAAGCCATCTCGTATATGGTATGGTCTTATGGCAGGCCAAGGAGACTAAGACAGGAGCTGTGTTTGATTATTGGCCACAAGATTGAACTCAGTCTTCAGCCTCTGTTCCCTCCTGGGAACCTCCTTGGTAGAGGGAGGCTGAAAAGTTCAAATAGGTAAACAGGTGGGAGAAAGAGCATAGATTATATGCAAATACTATGCTGCTTTATCTAAGGGACTTGAGCATCTGTGGATTTTGGTATCTGAAGGTGGTCCTGGAATCAATCCTCCGTGGATACCAAGGGAAGACTGTCTATGTATGTGTGTGTATACACACACACACACACACACATCAACACCAAGCTACAATATATATACATATCTACTATCAATGTGATTTTGGTGTTAATCCTCTACATAAGGAAATGCTTAACCAATGTCACTAAGGGGATATCTTTTTCCTCGTTTTGTTCTAAATTTTCTTTCTTTGTGCATTTATGGTTATTCCTGATCTCACCTTGGTCTACCTCTGACATGAATTCATGATACACTGAAAGTCTCACTGGGACAGATAAAGTCCCTCTGGATTCTCAGTCTTCCTGGATGCATTTGTACCGTGCTTTTTAAATTTTTTGTTTTTTCTTCTCTTTTTAATTTGTACACATTTACGGAGCACGTGAGAAGTTTTGTCCCTCGTGTATAACGCATAGCAATCAAGTCAGCATACTCAGGGTGTCTTCATCCAAGTACAAGCATTCTCCCCCGTTCTGCTATCAAACCTTGAACTCATTCCTTCCATCTTACTGTGCATTTGTTTCCTTTAATCCACTTCTCTTCATCCTCCTCTCCTTTCCCACTCACCCTTCCCAGTCTCTGTTACCTATTTTTTCACTCTCTGCCTCCACGTGATGACATTTTGTTAGCTCTCACGTATGAATGAGAACATGCGATGCTCGTCTTTTTGTGCTTTGCTTATTCCACTGAAGATAATAGCCTCCAGTTCCACCCACGTTGCCGCAAATGACATGACTGCATTCTTTTCATGAACGAGCAGTACTCCATTGTGTATGTATATCACATTTTCTTTGTCCACCCGCCTCTTGATGAACACTTAGGTTGACTCCTTATCTTTGCTGTTGTGAGTCGAGCGGCAATAAACGTGTGAATGCAGATGTTCCTCTGATATCCCGATTTCTTTTCCTTTGGACAGATACTCTCTCGCACTATGTTTCAGCTCTGCAGAGGCGTCTTCATCGGTCTGGTGTCTACAGGTGATTGTCCTGTCCATATTTATAACTGCACTCCTTGCTGGTGCTGAAAGTCAGACAAGCTCCTGCTAGCTGTTGGTGTTACAGGACAGCGCTGCTTTTTCTCACTGTTATCTTAGTGGGGTTTTGCAATCTATTTTTGCTTTGAGGACAAGAAGAGCAATATTTATTCACACAGAGAAATGTCTTCAAAGGTTTTCACAATATTCCTCCGGCTGTGCTCCCTACTGCACTCCCAAATGTATCCCTTAGCTGAAGGTGTGTGTGTTTCTCCACGTCACCATTTCATTTTCATGTGTGCTCGAGCTACAGATATAAACTTCTTTAAACTGTTCCTTGGTGACTGAACACAAGTTTGAACTGACATGGCGTGCAGAGCAATGAGTGTCCTCTTTATTCCTGCGTGTCACCAGCAAATGAGCAATGCCTGTGGATGTCAGAGACAGATTCAGGTAATTACCAGGGGTAGGAAGGAGAGAAAGAAAGCAGGTGAAAAAGAAATGAAAAGGAAACATGGAAAAAGGTGGAGCAAAGGAGGAGCAAAAGAAGCGAGTCTACTTTGTAGCAAAAGACACACACACACACACACACACACACACACACACACACACACACACCCAAGACTACGTCAGGTGATAATCCGTGATGAAACCAATTTGAAACACAGTTCTATAAGTCATTTAGGTTTTGAAGTGTTTCCTTGTGGATGTAGCCTCTACCAGACCAATACCGGACCCACGGAGTAGAAAGGTAGGGTTTGCGTGAGCTGGGAAGAAATTCCAAAGTGGAGTCTAAGACGATCATGATGTTTTTGACATGCACAAATTGTTCCAGGTTCCAGAGGCAGGGGTGACACAGCAGGGCCTAGAAGCGAGTCTCCTGGCATGCCTGGGAAGCACACTGATCTCTCCAGCCCAGACCCCGAAGCAGGGCAGTACGTCTGATTGTGTGATTCTGACAAAACGTCAGAGAGATGAAAACGAACGGCTGAATAGTCCCTGGAGGGACGAAGAGTTCAGTTATTAAGCTCCCCAACCAGAAACATCGAGATATAGTCATCAAGGATGACTGTATTCCATCGTCTGTCCTGGGCTCTACCACATAAATCTGTGATTTATTGCTGGCGTGAGGTGCCAGAGAATTTCAGGGCTACTTTTGGCCCGGCCTGAGTTGGCTCACTGCTGTACCAGCAAGTGCTTGTGGACAGTTAGCAGCGATGGTATCCATCACCTTCTTTAGGGACTTTCCCCAATCCTTGCTAGAGCTTTCTCTTGCCCTTCTTTAAAAAAACATAGACGATTTATTTTAGAAATCAAGTGTTTCCAGTGGAATTTGAGAGCGGGATGGGTTGTGAAGGAGAGGTGTCTTGTCGTGTCCTTGGACAAGGAGGGATGGACTACCATGCAGCATCTGTGGGGTGATGCTGTGGCCATGGCATGTGTCTTGTGCCTGGAATCATCCGGGCTGTGACTGCCGGGAAGGGGAAGGAAGACAAGGAACAGTGATGCTGAAGGACACAAAAGCATGGCCAGTGTCTCTTTTTGGTCGCCACATTCAACCGGTACCATAGAGGGGCATGAAGGAAAGCAGGAACAGGAGGAAGGATGGGTGGGTGGGTGAGGGATTTGAACACACACAGAAACACACACCCATACACATACATACACCCATGGAGACACGAAAAAGGCAGTGCATTTGGGGTCCACTGTTTTGACAAGTGATACCTTTATTCTCTGTCCCGTAATGTTCCCATTAATCACCCTAGTGCCCTCAAGCACTCTCAAAAGCTGCTTTCCTGCCAGGTGTAGTGGCTCATGCCTGTCATTCCAGCACTTTGGGAAGCCAAGGCAGAAGGATGAATCTGGGCAACATAGCGAGACCTGGTCACAACAAAAAATAAAAAAATTAGCCAGGTGTGGTGGTGCGCACCTGAGGTCCCAGCTACTCAGGAGGCTGAGGTAGAAAGATTGCCTGAGCCCAGCAGGTCGAGGCTGCGGTGAGCTGTGGTCGTGCCACACGGCACTCAAACCTGGGTGACAGGGTAGGGAGTATGAATAGAGAACCTCCAAAGTAGGAGAGCGAGGGGGAAGGAAGACATCTGAGAATGGAACTGGAGGACAGAATAGCCATGAAGGGAGCCTGAGGCGAGGTAGAAAAATACTGACGTGGTGGAGAGAGGGCCTGCGAGCAGCTGGAGTTTGGCGATGACGGCTTAAAAGCTCTCGGGTGCTCCTGGGCCACCATGAGGAGTTGATGTGAATGTGTGTGTGCATATTAATAGCAGTGAGAGCCAGCCTTGTGTGTAGGCAATGCTTGGTAACACGTAAGTTTAGTTCTCAAGGAAACTCACGTCCTTGCCACTCGAGAGACTCAGCGTGCTTATTCCCAGAAATTTCGGTAGGAGGAAGCAACCCTTGTTATTCCCTCGACAAGTGCAGGTATGAGGCTTCAATTCAATATGCATTTATAAAGCACCCACTAAGTGCTAGGCACCGTCCTAGGTGCTGAAACGACACTGTTGAATGAGGCCTGGTCTATTAGTAGCAGAAACTCCTTGGAGTACAGCACGGTAGCCTAAATAAGACTGCTGACCTAGGCGCAGAGCCTCTCAAGAAATCAGATTTTTTTTCTTTTTTGTTTTTGGTTTTGAGTGGGGGCTCTCACTCAAAGGCTGCCTCTCACTGCTATTAATATGCACACACACATTCACATCAGCTCCTCATGGTGGCCCAGGAGCACCCGAGAGCTTTTAAGCCGTCATCGCCAAACTCCAGCTGCTCGCAGGCCCTCTCTCCACCACGTCGGTATTTTTCTACCTCGCCTCAGGCTCCCTTCATGGCTATTCTGTCCTCCAGTTCCATTCCCCTCGCTCTCCTGCTTTGGAGGTTCTCTATTCATACTCCCAGCCCTGCACACACAGGCTTCATCTGTCTCCCGTCTGCTCGATGCCCCAGGACACTGGCCTCTCGGGACAGCGTCATCTGGATTCTTCTGGCGGGGCTTGGCAGGTGGAGTCACCAGCGGGAGTCAGGGTCGTGGAGGGGAGTGTGGAGGTAGGGTGTTCCCAGACCCCCCTCTCCTTCCTGGCACGGCGCCGGTTCTCATAGTGGCTGTGACACTTTACGGCACAGCATCTATTGGCTGCAGCCTGTTCCGTGGTTTCAGCTCTGGCTGGGTGGGCTGACATCATTTGCTTCCCTTGCGCCTTCAAGTCTGTAAGGCAGTGGTTCCTCTCTGATGCTAGTTGTTGGGTGTTTTGTCATCGACTGCTGGTTTCCTTCGCCTTGCTCACACCTCGATAAGTGATTCCTTCATTGAAGCTTCTTTAATGATGCCCTGTGAGTATTTTGCCTATTTCCAGCTAGAACACGGATCGATGCCACTATTTTCCAGTCCTTTCCGTTGTATCTTCTAAACTCCCTTTCCTTGTCAACAGATTCATGTAGAGTCTCCTTTTCTTCTGAAACACTCCCTCTCTCGTTTCACCTAAGCAAAAGCCATTTCTATTCCCTGCAAATACACCGCGAAACTCACCTAAATGGAGGCTTCTCTCTTTGTCCCATGTGCCTATGTCTTGGGGCTAGTGGAAAGGGGGTGACTGTTTTCACTGCATCTTTCTGCAGCTCTCAGCACTTTATTCCACCGCAGATTCTCCACACTCCCTTGCCCTCTGAAGCCGCATTGTACCGCCATGATGACGGGCTTCTTGGCCCCGCTCAAATCACTGACTGTCCCCCAAGCTGGAGACGTCCTCACTGAGGACTCTGGCTCTGGCTCATGGTCTTCCCAGTCACGCGTCCAGTCACCTATTCCTCCTTATTGCCGGAAGTCAAGAGGTAAGAGCAACTGTCCTTCGTGATTTCTCTCAACCCCCAAACACCCTGACACATTTTCCGTTCCTATTAAAACTTTAATCTTCTCCTTTGCCGGCCCAACTTTTTGCTTTCACTTTATTCCTGTATTTCCTAAAATCTCACTTTTGTACACCATTCCATTGAAAGATCTCTTTTAGGAAGTTAAGTTATCCCTCTTTGCTGATGACATGATCCTATACCTCAAAAATCCAAGATAATCTATCAAAACCTGCTTTTCACTTTGGCAAAGTCTCAGAGCACAAAATAAATGTGCAAAAGACGGGTGCATTTTTATAT
>CAUYQG010113997.1:0-29207 GCA_963574415.1 Tarsius wallacei
CGTGCGTTACCACGCCCGGCTAATCTTTTAATTTATTAAAGTGTGTTTTTTGACCTAGATATGGTCTACCTTGGTGACTGTTCCATGTAACCTTAAGAAAAATGTGTATTCTGATGTTGTTGAATGGAGTATTCTATAAATGTCAATTAGATCAAGTTGACTGATAGTGCTGTTCAGAGCAACTATATCCTTACTGATTTTCTGCCTGCGTAAACTATCAATTGTCATAATAATGGCTTTGTCTATTTCTCCTTGGAGTCTCATCAGTTTTTGTCTCAGGCATTCTGGCACTCTATTGTTGGGTGCATATACAGTAGGATTGTTTTATCTCCTTGGAGACTTGGCCTCTATCATTATCTAATGCTTCTCTTTGTCCCTGGTAGTTTTCCCTGTTCTGAAATCATCTTTGTTTGAAATTAATATAACTACTCCAACTTCCTTTTTATAAGTGCTAGTAAGGTGTTCCTTTCTCTATCCCTTCATGTTTTAAACAATTTATTATTATCATTTTGAATTGGGGTCTCACTCTGTTGTCACAGCTAACTGTAGCCTCAAACTCCTGGGTTCAGGCAATCCTTCTGCCTCAGCCTCCCTGGTAGCTGGGACTACAGGCATGCACCACCACACCTGTATAATGTTTTGATTTTTTTGTAGAGACTAAGTCTCACTATGTTGCTCAGGCTGGTCCCAAACTGCTGGATTCAAGTGCTCCTCCTGCCTTGGCCCTTCAAAGTGTTGGGATTACAGACATGAGCCACCATGCAGCCAAGAATTTATTTTAAAAAAATGTTTTAACAACTTGAGTGATATATTCCACATATCTACCATTTATTTATATATACTATTCATTGCCTTTTAGTATATTCATAGAATTGTGCCACCATCTACAAAATCAATTTGAGAACATTTTCATTACACTCCAAAAACCTGCAACTCCTTAGCCAATTCCTCATCAGCTGCCAAGACCTAGTCAACCACTAATCTACTTTTTTTTTTAAATTTTTAATTTTAAAGATGTAGGGTACAATTCAGGGTTAGGCATACAAATGTTCATCATGCAGGTACCCTTGTTGATGAGGTGTGCCCTCCCCACCCCACCCTTGGCAGTTTCCCACTACTGCCAATCCCTTTCTTATAGTATTGCCATAATTGTTGAAGGTCTGCTTATGAGTGAGAACATGTGATACTCAGTTCTTTGTTTCTGTGCTGGATCACTCAGTATTATAGCCTCTAAGTCCATCCAAGATGCTGCAAAGTTCATAATTTTTTCCTTCTTTATGGCTGCTTATTTGTACCACATTTTAAAAATCTAGTTCTTTTTTGATGGGCAGCATGGTTAGATCCATTTTTTGCTAACTAATCTACTTTCTATGGATTTGCCTATTCTAGACATTTCATAAAATATGAAATAGAATCATATTGAAATGCAATAATGTAGTATGTGATCTTTTGCAAATGAAATTAGATAATATGTAGTAGTTTATGAACGGTTACTTTCATTTAGCATAATTTTTTTCAGGGTGCAGCTGTATTGTAGTGTGTATCAGTATTTCACTACTTTTTGTTTCTGAGTAGTATTCCATTATATGAATATACCACTTTTTATTCATTCACTAATATGTTTATGACCAATAGGATTATTTTTCCGTTTTAGTTATTATGAATAATGTTGCTATAAACATTTGTGTATAACTTTTTGTGTGGGCATTTTTTTCCACTTCTCTTGGGTATATACTTTGAAGTGGGTTGCTGGATCATGTGCTAACTCTGTGTATAAACTTTTGAGGAACTGCTAGACCAATTTTCACAGTGTCTACACAATTTTAAGTTACCATCAATGGTGTAAGAGAGTTTAAATCTTCTCCCCTACACATGTTTATTTTCCATCTTTTTTATTATAGCCATTCTAGTGTCAAGTGGCATCTCATTTTGGTTTTAATTTTCATTTCCATGAAGACTAACACTATTGAGCATCTTTTCAGGTGCTTTTTCGCTATTTCTATTTCTCTTTGGAGAAATTCCTATTCAAGATTTTTTTTTACTTGGGTTGTCTTTTTATTTTTGAATTTATTATTATTTTTTGAGTTGGAGTCTCACTGTGTCGCCCAGGCTGCAGTGCAGTGGCATGCTAAGGGTCACCCCAGCGTCGACTGACCTGCTGGGCTCCGCAATCCTTCCGCCTCAGCCTTCCAAGTAGCCAGAACTACAGACGTGTACTACCACACTGGCTATTTTTTATTTTATTGTAGAGATGAGGGCTCACCAAGTTGCCCGAGCTGGCCTTGAACCTGTGGGCTCAGCCGATCCACTCGCCTCCGCCTCCCAAAGTGCTGGGACTACAGGCTGAGCCACTGAGCCCGGGGGCCTTATTTTTGAATTTCAATAGTTCTTTCTATGGCCAAGACACAAGTCACTTATCAGAGACATAATTTATAAAACTTCCCTCCCTTCCAGTTTTACTTACAGTTTGTCGTTTTACTTTATTTATGGTATCCTTGAAACAAAAAGTTTTAAATTTTGATAATGCCCAATTTATTTTTCTTCTGTTGTTTATGCTTTTGGTGTCTTATCTCAGAATCGATTACCTAATTCAAGGTCATAAGATTTACACCTACAATTTCTTTGAAAAGCTATAGTTTTAACTTATACATTTAGGTTTTTGATCCATTTTGAATTAATTTTTATATATGGTGTGAGGTAAGGGTCCAACTGTATTTTTTCGCATTTGGATATCCAGTTATCCTCCATTTGTTGAAGACTATTTTTTTCTCATTGAATGGTCTTGGCACACTTCCTAATGATCAGTTAACCATACATGATTTATTTCTGGGTTGTCATTTTCATTCCAAAACAACTGGAATTATTAACTGCTTACTTTGTTCCAGGCACAGTCCTAAGCAGGAATTCATTTGCTCTTCATAATAACTGTGAAGTGGGCGCTATTCTTACTTTCCTTTGACAGATAAAGTAGCCTAGACACAGAGTGATTTGCCCAAGGCCATATAACTAACTAATAAATGACAGTTCCAGGATAAGAATTTAGGCTGACTGACTTGAGAGCCTGAGCTCTTAAGCATGCATGTTGTAAATAAAAGTTAGAAATCAGAACTTTAGAATTCCACTGAAGAGTTCATTTTAAGCAAAAGGGGTAAACGGCGGACTGGCCACTAGTGGTTGGAAAAACACAACAGGGTAGGGATTTTGCTTTATTATCCTGTCATCTACTGAGTAAGCAGCAAACGACCTGCTTTCCTTGGGTGAAACTTCTCCACGGCCAAAGTTGAAAATTGGCACTGGCCGTAAGTCAAAGCACTAGGAGGGCTTCCTGGGCTCCGGAGACAACGCAGAGTCGTGGGAACAGCCAGCGTGCCCACGGTCCAGCCCTCGGGCTGCTTTTGGCAAAATAACCTGGGCGTGGGAAGAAGGTGGGGGGGGGGCGGGGGCGGGAGGCTGCCCGGGATGTGGAAACTCTCGCGGGAAGTTGCTTGGTTGCCTCGGTAACCGCGTCGTGGTCGCGAAAGATGGCGGGGCGAAGCCTTGGACGCGGGGTCAGTTGAACTCCAGACTCGTGGGTGGTGGTGGGCCTCCGGGCCACTAGGACGCCGAAACTCCTTGCTCTCGGGTTTGAAAGTCTCTGTCTCTTTTACAGAGACGCAGCGTTCCCGGGACTCCGCTCCCGCCACGCGCGCTGCTACCGGCTACGCCTCGGCCGGACCTCCTCGCCAAGGAGGAAGAATATAAGTAAGAAGCGCGGCTGCTGAGCTTTTCCTTCTTTCTTTCATAAACGAAAGCACTGCTTGCAAGTTCTTTTTCTGGAGCTGGGTCTTCGGGACCACTCACTGTCCGGCGTGCCCTCCTCATCGTGCTCACCTGCCCTTTACCTTTTTTCTTCCCCGGAGGCCCTCGCCTGCGTCTCGGAAGGTGTTTGAAGTGGGCGGAAGTTTATCCCGAGTAAACGTGTTTGTCAGCAAGATGTTGTTGGAAGTGATTTGGATAGCAGGAGTTGCCGCTTACGGTTCAGTTCTTAATCAGGTTGTTTCGCTTAATTTCGGGTCCATAGAGTTTACGTTTTGTGCGTTTCCTTTAGGCGGGGTTTCCAAATTGAAAGCGTGTTTCTCAGTCCAACCAGAATTAACCTTTCTCACCCACTTTTGGTGGAGTGAGGAGAATGTCCTTGTCGTATCTATTCGCAGTGTAATCACAGCTATCCTGACAACAGTGCTTTCATTCTTGGCTCATTCTAACCCTCATCCTCCAGTTTTTACACATTAGCCAGAGTAATCTTTTTATTTGATCATGTCATTTCTGTGCTTAAAACTCTTCAGGGGTTTCCTTTTGCACTTCAAAAGCTCTTGCAGATCTGGCTCCTGCTTTCCTTTTCATTTGTTCTTGTGCTCACTCTCTCAGTCTCTGTTTCTCTCTCTCATTTATTTTTCTAATTAGCATAAATTCATTTGTGACTTTTGTTTTGTGAGTGTGGGTCTCATTCTGTCACCCAGGCTGGAGTGCAGTGGCCCAATCACTGCTCACTGCAACTTTGACCTCCTGGGCTCAGGTGATCCTTCTGCCTCAGCCTTCTGAGTAGCTGGAACTACAGGCGCGCACACCACACCCTGCTAATTTTTAAAATTTACTGTAGGGGTGAGGTCACGCCAAGTTCTCCAGGCCGATCTCAAACTCCTGGCCTCAAGCGATCCTCCCAACTCAGCCTCCCAAAGTGCTGGGATCACAGGCGTGAACCAGTGCGCCCAGCCGAGTATACTTTTTAATTGTCTCTCTTCTCTACTGGACTGTAAGTTCTTAAGGGCAGGACCTTGCCTATTTAATTGTCATTGTTTATACACCCTTACAGAAAAGTGTGTTTAAACAACTTCCTTTCTTTTTAACCTAATAAAAAGTAACTTATTTAAGATTTGGAAAACAGTCTGACAGTTCAGAGAGTTAAGCATAGAGTATCATATGATCTATATTTAAGATGAAAGCATATTTAAAATTAAAACGGAAGTATACAGATTTTAGATGAACTAGACACAAGCCCATTTGCCACAGCAAACAGGAATGTAATCATCCTCTTCTCTCTGATCATTTAAATTGGCCTATTATCCCAGTTCAAAAGTGTCTAGTCTATACTTAAGTAACTTAATCTGTTGTCCATATACAGTTCACCAAACCAAAAACAATTGTTTTTATTACCATTAACCAGGTAGTATTAAATACCAGCATTGAGTAGGTTGATTTAACTAGTTTTTTGAGAGTATATGGCTCTGGTGCATTGTTAGGGATATAGTCCTGCTTCAAGTGAGAAATCTACAGGAACTGTTATTCTATTCCAGCTGGAGTTGTTTTATGGTTAAGGTGACTAGTTGTTACTTGTATGTTATCTGTACTCTGGAGGTATGCACATCTGAGGCATATGGACAGAGTAGTATGGTCACTGGTCTACCTAAATCTTCTAGATCACTTCTGTGTCATGTATATGAGTAGAATGTCAGGCCAACCCCATAAGAAAGAATATGAATTCATAACAGTATGGTATCTATTTTACCTTCTGTTGTCTTGGTATTAAACATATTGGGATATCTGAATTAATCACCTGAATTAATGGGGGAAAGAAGTTTCAAACAGTAGAACAGCACTTCTCAGGGACTCAATCCAGAATCTTGTGCAATTCAGCTCCTATCAGATAGTCGGAGGAAGTAATCACTATTTGAGAAGATAGACTAAGGAAGATGCTAATAATTCAAGTGGATAGATTTTCTAAGCTACATGCCTGTATTATAAAACCAGAGAGCGAAACAATACGATTACATGATAATTGGTAGGACAAGCCCCCTCTCGTAATCCCAATTACATTGGATTTATAGATTAATTTGCAGGGAATTGACATCTTTATACTGTTGAATCTTACCTTCCACAAATATGATACATCTTCATTTACACAGGGTTTTTTTGTCCTTTAATAATTTATTTTACTACATAAAAGTCTTGCATATATAATATGTTTCAAGGTGAATAGTTTTTGTTGCTATAATAAGTAGCTTCCCCCATTACATTTTCTAATAGGTTACATGTGTAGGAACATTATTGATTTTTGCATATTGATGCTACATCTATATTAATATAGGAGTTGATCTTGAGCCCTGCTGAACTCTAGTATTCATTCTGTATTCTATTATTCATCCCTTGGATTTTTGATGAAGACAGTCATGTTATATGCAAAGTATGTCCCTTTATAATTCTCATGCATCTTTTTTTTTCTCTGATTGTTTAGGATCTCCAGTACAGTATGGAATAGAAAAGGTCACGGTGAGCTTCCTTATCTTGGTTATGATTTTGAGGAGCCCACTTTTAATAATTTATCACTACATTTAGGGTTTGCTCTAGGGTTTTTAGTAGATTCCTTTTATCAGGTTTAAAATTGTTCCCCTTAATTCTTAATTTGAATGAGTGTTGAATCAGTCAAAACTTCTTTCCCCCATTAATTCAGGTGATTTTTTTTTCCTCCTTCTGTTTTTTTGTTTGTTTGTTTGTTTGTTTTTTTAGTTGGAGTCTCACTCAGTCGCCCAGACTGGAGTGCAGCGGCTGCTCCCGGCCACTGCAGCCTCGACCTGCTGGGCTCTGGCGGTCCTTCCACCTCAGCCTTCCGAGTAGCAGGAACTACAGGCGTGCGCTACCACACCCGGCTAATTTTTTTAAATTTTATTGTAGAGATGAGGTCTCACCAAGTTGCCCAGGCGGGCCTCGAACCCGCAGCTCAGGCAATTCACTCACCTTGGTCTCCCAAAGCACAGGATTACAGGCTGAGCCACCGAGCCCTGCAGCCTCCTTCTGTTTTAACACACTGAACTATAAAGGCGGGTTTATTGTTCTCCTTTAAAGGCTGCTGGATTTGCTATAATTTTATAGCAGTTTGTTTGCATCTATGAACAAAAGTAAGATTGGTGTTATGCCTTTTTCTAGTTCTTTTCCTTTCTGATTTTGATATCAGCATTATTCTAGCTATATTAAATCAAACAAATAGTTTTCCTGTTTTGTTTCTTTTCTTGGAAGCTGTTTATAATCAGGAATTATCTGTCCTTTGATTAAGTTGTGAAACTGAGTCTAGTGTTTTTATGTAAGGCAATTATTTTTGCCTATTAATTCAGTTTCTTTAATGATTATCTATTTAGATGTACTGTTGCTTCTAGAATAATTTCTGGTTATTGATAATTTTCTAGAAAAGTGTTATGTATGTTTTTAAATGTATTAGCATAAATTTACTCCATACTCTTATGCTTTAAATCTTGATTGTATCTGTAATCATTTATACCCCTTCTTTTGATAGTTTTCCAGTATTATTTATTTTCATCTTTTCCGTCAAGCTTGCTAGGAATAATTTTATGTTAAATTTTGGTTATTGATAGTTTTCTAGAAAAGTGTGTATTTCATGTATTTTTAAAAATGTATTAGCATAAATTTGCTCTATTCTCTTATGTTTTAAATCTTGATTGTGTCTGTAACCATGTACACTCCTTCTTTTGACAGCTTTCCAGTATTGCTTATTTTATTTTTCTTTTCCTGTTGAACTTTCCTGGGAGATTTACCCATTTTGGTGGTCTATTCAGAGAACTGGCTTGGGTTTTCTTGCTAATCTATGCTGTTTTGAATCTTTATAGAAATGAAGAGAGAGAAATGATCTCTTCTAATTGTGGTGGATTTATTTCTTTTTTTAGTTTTTTGACCTCATTTATTTTGTTTTTCTTATTTTAAAATAAATACACTTAAGTCAGTAAATTTCTCTCCAACTTTTAGCTTACCTATATTCTAGGAATTATATTGATAAACTTTTGTGGTTCTTTAGCTCTAAATATTTTACTATTTTCATATAGATTATTTAGGAGTGTGTTTTTATTTTTATTTATTTATTTATTTATTTATTTATTTTTTGAGTTGGAATCTCACTCTGTCGCCCAGACTGGAGTGCAGTGGCCTCTCCCGGCCACCGCAGCCTTGACCTGCTGGGCTCTGGTGATCCTTCCGCCTCAGCCTTCCAAGAAGCTGGAACTACAGGTGCGCGCTACCACGCCGGCTAATTTTTGATTTATTGTAGAGATGAGGTCTCGCCAACTTGCCCAGGTGGGTCTCGAACCCGCGGGCTCAGGCAATCCACTCACCTCGGCCTCCCAAAGTGCAGGAATACAGGTTGAGCCACCGAGCCCAGCCAGGAGTGTGTTTTTAGTTTCCAGGCAAATAGAGTTGGTTGTTTACTGGTTAGTTTTTATTTTTCAACTTATTTTTAATTGCATTATAGTCAGATAATTTATATGATACCGAATTTTTAAAAAATGCGTTGAAATTTATTTGTGGCCAAGTACGTGTTCAATTTTTATAAATGTTCTATGTGTTCTTTGATAGAAAGTATATTATTAGTTGGCTAATCTGTTAGACTATGCTAATTTTATTTGTTGTCCATGACATCAATATCCTCACCATTTTTTTTAGTGCCAGATTATTGGTTTCTATTAGAAGTATATTAAGATCATCAATTATAATTATAGTTTTAAAAATTTTCCTTATGATTGTGGCCAGTTTTGTTTTGGGCTACATTATTTGGTTGATTTAAGTCTTCTTGATTTCTTTCATTATTATCCAGGGTCTGTTATATCTTTTTTCATTCCTTTCTTTTCTTTTCTTTTTTTTTTTTTTGACTTGGAGTCTCACTGTGTCGCCCAGACTGGAGTGCAGTGGCCATGTGGCCACTGCAGCCTCGACCTGCTGGGCTCTGGCGATCCTTCCGCCTCAGCCTTCCCAAGCCGGAATTACAGGCACCCGCTACCATGCCCGACTGATTTTCTGATTTATTGTAGAGATGAGGTCTTGCCAAGTTGCCCAGGCGGGTCTCGAACTCGCGGGCTCAGGCAATCCACTCACCTCAGCCTCCCAAAGCGCGGGATTACAGGCTGAGCTACCGAGCCCGGCTTCATTCCTTTATTTTCAAACTTTCTATGACTTTTAGCAATATAAGCATTCCTTTTATAACCAGTCTGATAATTTCTGCTTTTTAATAAATGAATTTTATTTACATTAGTACATAATTTGAAATTGTCTTAGCCATCTTATTTTTCATGTTTTCTACTTACTGTGTCATTTGTTTGGTTCTTGTCTGTCTTCTGTTGGATTGAATGGGTTTTCATTGTCTTTATTTTTACTGGTTTGGAAAGACCTTAGTATGCTTTAACTTGGTTTTCCTCTTTCTTTCAAGTTAGGTGATATTTTACTGTTTTTTTGAATACACCCACACCCAGCTGATCATCAGTGCTCTTTTTATAGTCTGTACTACTTTATTTAGTATGCTTTTTGATATCTTCATGATTCTTTTATTACAGGTTCATTTTCTCCTTCCTGAAGTATAGACTCTTCATTACTTCTTTCTGTGACAATCTGAGTCTTAAACTCTCCAGTCTTTTCTGAAAATTTTGTTACTTTGCACTTATTCTTCAAAGACAGTTTATCTGAACACAATTCTAGATGGCCAGTTTTTCCTTCTCAGCCCATTAAGATACCCTTTCATTGTCTGTTGGCATCTAGAGATGTTAATGAGCCATCTGCTGTCAGTGTTTTAGGTAATCATTCTGGTAGACTATTTTTCTCCATTCTCTTAAAATAATGATTTGGTAGTTCAAAGAGTATTTTCTTTATCTTTAACATGCTGCAGTTTCACTCTGATTTATACATATGGATGTGAATTTGTTTTCTTTATTCTGCTTGAGAGCCATGTCTTTCTTTAATTTGGAAAATTCTCAGCATTATGTCTTCAAATATTGATATTTGCTCCTTTCTGAGATTTCCTTCTACAGCTTCTGTTATAGTAAGTAAATAACATCTGTCAGCTGGGCTTGGTGGCTCAGCCTGTAATCCCGCGCTTTGGGAGGCTGAGGTGAGTGAATTGCCTTAGTCCACAGGTTCGAGACCTGCCTGGGCAACTTGGTGAGACCTCATCTCTACAATAAATCAGAAAATCAGCCGGACATGGTAGCGCGTGCCTGTAATTCTGGCTACTCGGAAGGCTGAGGCGGAAGGATCGCCGGAGCCCAGCAGGTCGAGGCTGTGGTGGCCGGGAGCGGCCACTGCACTCCAGTCTGGGCGACAGAGTGAGACTCCAACTCAAAAAAGAAAAAAAATCTGTCTTTGACATACAGTCTGTGGATATTAACCTCTCTTGTGTGTTTTTGTTTTATCGTGTTTCTCTGTACCTCCTTGTAGGTGATTTTCTCCTGTCGTCTAATTCATTTGTTCCCTCTTCATCCATTCTTTTGCTCAACATATCCACTGAGTTTTTAATTTAATTGACTGTGATTTTCATTTTTTAAATTTCTATTTGGTTCTTTTTTAAATTCAGTGTTCTTTTGTAACAACTTCTGAGTCTTGCCTAGGTTTTCTATTCTTTTTTTCAAATTAAAAATGCTAATTAAAAAATTTTTTTAGATTGTTATATTATCTGTAGTTCTTAGGGTACAAGTATACCAATTTCTCCCATCTGCTAATTCTCCCTGTTAGTGGTTTTTTAAAAATGCAATTTGTTATTTTTTTGAAGTCATCTTTAGCAGGGTTTGATTTCTGAGAGAGTCCCATATGATCTAGATGAGTAAATATCCCTGTAGGGTGATTTTGAATTTACCTTTACTAGTTTAGTTTTCGCTGATTCCAGGCCAGCTTTCTTTGTTAAAGTTTTGGCATAGTGTCTCTGTACCATCTGGATAAGACAAATTTAGACTTCACTCCTGTGTGTTCTAATTACTCACAAGAGAATCTTTTCCACTCATGGCTGTAGCTTCATTTCTGCTCACCTAAGGTTATGGGAAGAGGTTTTGTAGTCTGTGTTTCACAGGTGTACCCTTTCATGACTCACATGTGCATCAGCTTCTAGCTTTTAAGCTACTTTGGCTTCTGTTCCTGTTTACTGCTCTCACTTTGAATTGCTGCTTTAGTCTTAGTACCGGGACATTTCCCTTACCTGAGTTTGAACTTAGCAATATTTCCTTCGCTACATTCTATCAGGCATTTTCATGGATTTGGAGTAAAATAGTCTTTTCATCTTGGTTTACTATAGATTGGAAGCTTCTATTTAAGTTCTCGTGATTCTTGTTAGGGAAATTTGAAAAATCAAGTAATGGCACCTTAAATGCAACTTTAATTCCTTCTTAGATATTTTTCTTTTGATTAGGCAATCATAAAATATAAAAATATTTCTTAGAACATTAGGCTGTTGTACTCCCATCCCCCTTTTTCTCTTTGGGGTGGGGATTATAAGTGGTTTATGTTACTTCTGAGTCACATGTCTAAGAAAAACAAACAAGACATCTCATTTAAAAAATTCCTCAGTATATCTACTTCACATAACCTCAAAAGAGAGATAGTCTAGAAATGTGACATTTCAATAGGAGAAAAAAGTTATATGCTTTTGAAGATGTAATTATTTTAGTGTTAACCTTTAAAAGTGAAAAGGGGAATTAAACTAGCAATAGGGACAGAGTTTAGTACACTATGTTAACTACAATTATTGGAGTATTTTCTAGCCATTTAAGGTGCTTATTATAAAGATTACGTGGAAATATACATATTCCTTCCATATTGCTGTGGGAAAACAGTACAAAACTGCGTATATGTTATAGAAGAAAATTATAAGGGAATATTAAAAATAAAAATCACTGGATGATGGTAGTGGGATTATAAACAATTTTTCCTTTAATAACAATTTCATTAAGTGATATTGTTGTTCTTGCAGTATTGATGGGACCAAGCAAGTAATATTTGTATTCTTTGCTAGATTTTAAATAGAATGGAAAAATAATAATAAAACAAGGAGTGACAGATAGAAGTCAAAATAGTCACTTTTTTTTTTTAAGTTGGAGTCTCACTCTGTCAGTCAGGCTGGAGTGCAATGGCATGCTCATGGCCACCGCAGCCTCGACCTGCTGGACTCAGGCGATCCTTCCACCTCAGCCTTCCAAACAGCTGGAACTACAGGTGTGTACCACCACACCTGACTCATTTTTTGATTTATCATAGAGACGAGGTCTCACCAAATTGCCCAGGCTGGTCACGAACACCTGGACTCAGGCAATCCTCTGGCCTTGGCCTCCCAAAGTGCTGGGATTATAGACTTGAGCCACTACGCCCAACCAAAATAGTCACCTTTATTTCTGAGGAAGCTGATATTAAAGTGTGTAGCAGAGTTAAGAGCCACATTGGGTCTGCTCACTGAATCCCAGATTTAGCTCCCAGACACAGCAACAGCCCAAACCAGAGCAGGTCTTCCTGACACCCTGCCCACTCCTGCCCTCAATGAGAGCAGGGTCTGTCTGGAGAAGCAAGGTTAGAATTTGTATTCCCTGCAGGTAAGCTAATCCCAAGAGGATGATTAGTGGAACAGAGTTGAACTCACTCATTTTATTCTTCCCAAATGTTTTAATCAGATAAATCACTTCACGTGAGGTGAGTAATGGGTCACAGAAAGGCTAGTGCTTAGTGTTTCAGTTCCTACCACAAGGAAGGAGGAATCATGGGAAGTTGGGGATAAATTCTAATGACTGTGTTCATTTTAGAGTAAGAATGCCATTTGCTGATCAGGTTTGCTTGCTAAAGTATATTTGTTGAAGCTTAATTATTTTTATTTCTGTTAGACTCTTCAGTATCTCAGTTAATAACTTATTTTCACTTAAAGGCGTTTAAATGCAGAATTGGAGGCCAAAACTGCTGACCTGGTTCGACAAGCTGAGGAAGTAATAGTACGTACATGGATGATGATTAATAATTCCTTGTAAATGCTAGTTTTTTAACTGTTTAATTTGATGTATAACATATATACAAAAAAAGTTCCCAAAGCATAAATGTTTGGCTCAGTGAATTATTACAAACGGAGCATTAATATATATGCAGATGTAGAGATATATGTATGTACATATATGTTTCTAAAAGCCACTGAAAAAGTGTTTTCCATTTAGATGTGCCAGACACCTAACTAATAAAAACATTCATATTTAATAATCTTTCCTACTACTATAAGAATAATATTTGAGAGTATATAGAATTAACACTGATAATTCAGTAGTGATAGAAATAAAGTGGTCTTTAGCTGAAAGCTGAATAAAACAGAACAAGAGAATAATCATCACTAATATTCAGATGATAATTTGTTTCTTAAATTCTTCGGTTGAATGTAACTCAAATTCTTAGGGCTAGACTACAATCATATTTATAGTCAGGGGAAGTACAGTGAGGCTATACCATCAAAATAACATATCTAAGCCTATTATTCCCCATTCTGGTGCCAAATTGGGTATTCCTACCTTAAGCTTCCCTCCTTAAGTATCTGCATTCCCATGGTTAATTTATAGGATAGAGTAGCCTTTCTCAGAGGAGTAAAGAAACTGCTTTCAAACTTTTATCAATTACCATAATTTAATTATAATTTTTCCTTTCAGTCTTCCCACCCCCAAAAATGAAGTTGATGGACGCAGGAAAGGAAACCCATGCAGTATTTTATTTTAATTTCTTATACAAATTCATAATCATTTGTTAGTTTAGGAATAAGAAATGTATCGTAGGTAACGTTTCAAGTAATATATTTAGATTTGCTAGTTGCATTTGTAATTAAATGTTTTGCTAAAAATGTTTGTAGTTCATCTTTTAGTTTTTGCTGGTGTCTGAAGAGCAGGAAAATACTTTGTGCAAAAGGATCCCACATTATAGAAGAATGAGAAATTTACTGTGTATTCTGCTTAACGAGTTCCTCCCTGCCCCCAAAATAAGAACAGAATGGACAGCTGATAAGGGTTAGGAAAGGGGAGAGAGGATTCTTACCCCCATACAAGTTAACAGAATATACCTTTTGCCATATTGAATTTTGGTTTTCTTATTTTCATTTCTTGAACTATCGTTGCCAACAGCTTTTACTCCTGGCATATCAGTTTTAGCATCTTCATGGTCTCAGCATTGAAGTTTTACCTGATTTGAGCCAAGTTTTTCTATTCGTTAAGTGGATTTTTTTTTTTTTTTCATTTCTTGTGCCTCTTTCTAATTTTCATTGTATGCTATATAAGATTCTAATGTAGTAGGAGTTAGAAATATTATACAAAAACCTTGACATTCTTACATTTTCTCCTTAGGATAAACTCTCTTAACCCAGAACAGATAAAAGATGAAGCTGCAATATTGTAGGCCTTATTTTCATACACACATTCTGTGTCTTTATGCCACAGAATTCTGGGACAACTCTGAATTGATTAATGGTCAGAGAAGCACTTGACTATATCTTAGTTTTTTGTTTTTTTCCTGTATTATGTATGACTTATCTTATTTAACCAGAGAGATCAGCAAGAGCTGCGATCTAGGCCTATTTCAACACAAATTAAATCATATGAAGAGGAAGATGATTACAATTTAAGGTAAGTGACTTAAATTCTCAAGCACCATTTTTAAAACAATGTACATGATTCTTTTACTGTATAAAATCTTTTTGCACGCAACAACTGAAAATCTATAATTTGAATAAGAATAATGCAATATATAAAATAATAAGTGTGGCATTAGCTTAGCAGTTGCCAGCAAGGAAACTGATATTGGAGGCTGAAAAGATAAAGGATTAATGTTATACAGTGGCAATGGATTTAGTAAAACTGTCATCTGTGGTAAATTGGGAGGCAAAACAGGTGTCCAGTGAACCTGTACTTTAGGAGGAGAAGTTGGAATACACGTTAAATAGTTTGGGAAAGAATTGGCTGGTTTGCAAGCAGAAATGAAAGGGAATACCTGATTATCTAATTCAAAATCATGAAGATTTATAACTTTGATTTCTTTGAAGTGCTCTATCGTTTTAACTCTTACATTCAGGTTCTTTGATCCATTTTGAGTTAATTTTTGTACATGGTATGAGAAAAGAGTCAATCTGCATTTTTTTGCACATGGATATAAATTTGTCTCAGCACCATTTGTTGAGAAGACTATTCTTTCCCCATTGCATGGTCTTGGCGCTCTTGTCAAAAATAAGTTGACCATAGACAAATGGTTTTATTTTTGGACTCAATTCTTTTCCATTGATCTATCCTGATGCCAATACCACACTGTCACGATTACTCTTGTTGGTAGAGTTGTCGAGTCAGCTTCTTTTTTAGACCTCAAAGATTATGAGATAAACTTGAGAAAATCTTTGAGGAAAAAAGCCTATTAAAACTCAACCTTGAGGCAAAGAGAAGACTAAATGTATGACCTTCATGACCACTGATAAAACTTTCCAATAGATTAAGGTTTCCCAGGACTAGGATCTGATTTAAAAAGCACATAGTGAAACTTTTCACTGAATAAAATGGCTCAAGACAAAGACCTTACGAAAGGCAGTCTACTACTCCTTAGAAACTTGACAACCTTAACGTAATCCATTTTTTAAATTGAGAAAGAGAGAAGGTCAGGGTAAAGTAAAGAAAGTAAATAATTCGTTTTAGAACGAATTGTGGGTTTGGTAGTGGCATGTAGAACTGACTAGAATTAAATAGGTGAAAAACTCATTAGTTTTTGAGAGAGTTATACTAGCAAAGAAACTTTAAAAATTGTTTGTGGTTTTTAAAATCTTGAAACAGCTATGGGTTCCCCCTAGTCTTCTATGATCAAGAACACAACCCTAAGAAGTTATAATGTTTAAACACCTTAAAGAGCTTAGAAACAAAAGAGAAGCGTGTTTCTAAAGTGGCAGGATATTTGTCTCATACTTGAAATATTGGGACATTATTCATTTATTCAAAAATAACTATTATATACAATCCAGCATTTCCCCTCCTAGGTATTTATCCAAGAGAATTGATGACATTTGTCCAAGAAAAAACCTGCATGCAAATATTTGGGAAAGTTTTACTCATAAGTAGCAAAAACTGGAAACAAATATCCATCAAATGGTGACTGGATAAACAAATTATGGCATATCCATGCAATGGAATACTACTTGGCAATAAAAAGCAGTGAACTACTGATAGAACAAAAACATAAGTACAAGAAGCCAGATTCGGAAATGTACATAGAATCTATATTTCTACTTATGTGACATTCTGGAAAAGGCAAAATGATAGGGACAGAAATCAGGTTAGTGGTTGTCTAGGGCTTGGGGTAAGGGTTAGGAGACTAACTACCAAGGAGCACCAGGGAGCTTTTTGAGATGATGGGATATTCTTTATCTTGGTTATTGTGGTGACTATGTGACTATACAGGCTTGTTAAAATATATTGAATTGTATACTTAAAAAGAATATATTTTCTCATATATAGATTGTATCTCAATAAGCCTGAAAAAAATAATTTTTGAACACAGTTAGTGCCAGGTCTAGCTACTGGTAGTACAATAGTGAGTATACATATTTGATTCTGCTCCCAAGAAGTTAATGCTTAGTGTGCTGCTTTTTAATTTTTTTGGTGCATCAATAAAAAAAATCTTTACATCATCATTTGATATACATATGTATGTGTACCTATGACATGAAACTACTTGTCTTTATTATATGTAATGCTCTGTGATATTTTATGAAAAAAGATATTTAACAGTTATCAAAATTCCAGAATTTGAATTACAAATAAGATTAAGCATGGCTTTTATCCAGTAAACCAAAGGGTCCAAATTATGCTAACAACAGATGAGCTTTAGTTTCTGTTGAAGCAAGTGAGAGACTGACTTTATAAGCATAAATATAAATCGGCTGTTAAACTAAATTTTTCTTAAGTGCAAAGTGGGAATGACGTCTCTACCTAGATTGGATGGATTTTGTTTAATACTACTGTTTGAACAGATGACTTTTATCACATGAAACATGGCATTTGACTATTAGTTGGGAATTTTTGAAGACAGGAGATAATTCTGTAAAGAAACCGTTTCAGGTTGGAACAATGAGAATCCATTGACTTAATTATAGTTAGGCAGAATATTTATAATATGTCTTCAACTCCCAGGGTTACTCTATCAAAAAAAATACGGTGGGGAAATCAGATTTAATTTCCTAATAATGTAGTATATGTGGGGGGACTACCAAAAAACTGGAATTATCTTTTGGAGGGCAGGCCCCTTGAAGTACAGGTTTCCCTCACTGGGTAAGTGTTTTGGGAACCCATTGACATCAGGTACCAGCTAGTGTTGTTGTGAGAGGCTGCGTTTGGCTTCGGTTAATTTTTTTTTTTTTTTGAAGATTCTTTCAATTGTTTGCCCATTTCATGATGGGTGATTTAGGAGCATACTTGCCCACAGTATGCTGAGTGTTCAATAGTTTTTTGCCAAAAACTGCATAACCCCTGTGTCCTACCCTCCCTATCATCCGATGTCACCTCAAGCAACTTCTTTTTGTTTCCCTGAATGAAAAAAGTCCTCAGAGGGAGATGTTTTGCCTGTGAGGAAGAGTGTGAAACAAAAATTGGAGGGAGTACTAAGAGGCATCGAAATTGACAAGTTCAAAAACTGTTTTGAGCAATGGAAAAAGCATCTTGATAGATGTATTGCATCAAACAGAGAGTACCTTGAAGGTGACTGAATTTTAAACATGTAAGAATAAATACACAATTTTTTATAAATAAATTTCAGTTTTTTTCGATCCCCCCTCATACATATCCTCCCATCTGCTTAAAGCAAGGTTTACCACACAAATCATTTCAATCAGATTACAAACATATCTTTCATGGAGAAGTTTAACAAAAGTAAGCAGAATAATGTTATGGTTCATTTTTTCATGGAAATTCTCTAGCAAAGTAATATTACTGTGAAACCTAAGGGAGACAGATAACCATTGAATGACTTTGGCTGACAGGTATGTGTGTGGCGGGGGTGGCACAAAAGGTACAGAAAATGTACTGGGGAAATGGCAACCATTAATTTAAAATGAGGGAGACTGAAGAGGACACAACATTTCCATCATATTTGGAAACATTTTCTTGTCATATGTGAAAATGATTCTTTAGTCTCTGTAATTTTAAGATATTTTGAAAGCCTTGTTTTTCCTTCCCAGCAGTATTTATAGTAGTTCTTTGAGAGGTTGTATGTAATATTTTCTGACTATATCTTTATGTCTAATACTGAAAAAAAAAATCTATGCAGTAGGTGCATCTGATGGAAAGTAATTTTACTTTTATGTCCTCTACGATGGTTAGGAGTTCTCAGGGGATATGGTAGTGTTTTTTTCATAGCAGCAATAGATGCTAACATGATGCATTTTCAGAGATATGAATACAGATGCTTAACACAATTGATCAGGTTTAGAAAAATTTTTTCTATAAAGGGTCAAATAGTAAATATTTTTTGAATTTGTGGGCTCTATAGTCACTACTGCCATTACTTAACATTGAAGTTGCAGTGTGAAAACAGCAATATGTAAATGATGGATGTGGGTGAATTCAGCCCACGTACAATAGTTTGCAGACCCCCGTAAACACTCCTTGTTTTAAACTGCAAACATATTTTGATACTTTGTGCGTGAAAATGAATTGCATTTTAGGTGCATTCTTTCATTTAACAAATATTTATTTAGTGCCAATTTAAGAGCTTATATACCAGGTACCATGCCAAGTATTGGGCATAGAGCAGCATTGTTTTTATCTTCATACAGTTCACAGTGTAATGGGGGAAAACAGACACTGACCAAGTATTTAAGTGTATCAGAAGAATGGTAATGTTGAGTTGGCTCACAATATAAAGCCCTACAGTGAATCATTTTGTAAAATGGATAATTGCTGTGTGTAGCCAGTAATCACTCCTCATTATTTCCATTCACTAAAATTTTTGCTACATTTTCCTACAGAAATAGTGACATTTTATATCTTCTCAAAGGTGAATCATTTAACCAAAGCACTTTTCTTGTTTATGATACTCATTCAAAGTAAATTAACCTGTGGATAACTGGAATTATAGCAAAGTCTACTTGATTGTTGGATAGTTTCCCTTTCAAATATAATTACTGTTAAATTTCATTGTCTCAGCTCAGTGTCATCTATTATTAATGTATAATGTTTCTTTTTGGTTTGTAGAGGTCTATTGTCATCTGAAGGGATAGTTCATCTTCATTCAGAAACTAAGGTATGGAATCAAACTTTCTGTGAATGCAATTACATTATGTAGAACTTAGGTTATGTTTTTTAGTCTTTTCTCAGACAAAACAGAGAAGAGATATGACTCAATAGAAATAGAACATAAACCTTGATACTCAGAAAGGATGCATTTTTGAAATGTTCATAAAATAAATAGAATCCTTTGTTGTTGCATAATTTCACTGAATAACTTGAAGATGCATTGAAAAAATTCTAAGTGAAATGAGTTTATAACCTGAAGCTTTTCACTTTTTTCTCCAAAGCTTAATTGTAGTAGAGAAAAGACCTAAAAAAGAATGGTACTCATATACAAAAAAGGCGACATGAAAGGTTTGCTCATTCATTTGAATATTTCCAGTATAGAGATCACTCTTCCAGGTGCTGGGCATACTGGGATCTACAAGTTTCCGACCCATAGAGATCTAAGCGAAAAGAACTGTACATCTGAAGGCCAGGGAATGCCTGCCTGGGGAATAATTGGTTAGTGAGGAGAACAAAATTCTGTGAGTCGGAACATCCAGATTTAACATTCCATTAGCTAGCTGAATATTCTTGAATCTTTGGGACCCATTTTCCTTATCCTTAAATATCTTGGTTTGGGTGATATTTAAGTCTTTTACAGCTGTACAATTCTGAGATTCTTGAAAATACAATTTGAGTAATTCTGTGAAAATAGCAGTTCTTTTGTGTAGCAAAATAGCAATTTCATGTGCTTCAGAATTGCTTTCTTTGACAAATGATTAGACTCTAATTAATCAATAGTTTCAATTCTTTTTATGTAGCCAAAGATAAAAAACATTGGTCCTGCAGACAAGGTTCAAAATAAACTACACTCTGCAAATAAAGGGAGGAAAACAGATTCAAGGTATGGTATCACTTTTAAAGTATCTATCTTTTTAGTTTGTAATTCACGTTAACATCATTCTTATCAAGCTCTTTCTGTTTCTGCAAATTTTTTATTTTTAGTCTGGTAAGAATATGTTTCTTTTCTTTTTTTTGAGTTGTAGTCCCACTCCATTGCCTAGACTGGAGTGCGGTGGCACACTCATGGCCACCCCAGCATCGACCTGCTGGGCTCCAACCATCCTTCCGCCTCAGCTTGTAGCTGGAACTACAGGCGTGTGCTACCATGCCTGGCTAATTTTTTTTTTGACATATGGTAGAGACGAGGTCTCACCAAGTTGTCCAGGCTGATCTCGAACTCCTGAGCTCAGGCAATCCTTTCGCCTCGGCCTCCCAAAGTGCTGGGATTACAGGCTTGAGCCACCGCGCCTGGCCTGCAGATTTTTTTTTTTAAACCCAAAACATATAAACTTACACTGCATATATATCATTCACATCCAGTAACTTAGAACATTTTCACTCAGAAATGTTTTGCAGCAGTGAATGCAATGAACATTTTATACTATTTTTCTCCTTAGCAAAATCATCAGATTTCACATTTTAAAAATGTTATTTTTAGCAAGATACTTTCTTAGAACTGGGAATAGAACCTAGGTTTTTTGTCTCTGCCTGATTCTCTCAAATAGACTAAGTAGTTTTTTACAAAATGAAAAAAAGTTGTTTTTTTTTTTTTTTTTTGAGTTGGAGTCTCACTCTGTCGCCCAGGCTGGAGTACAGTGGCACGCTCCCAGCCACCGCAGCCTCGACCTGCTGGGCTCCGGCCATCCTTCCACCTCAGCCTTCCAAGTAGCCAGAACTACAGGCGCGTGCTACCATGCCCAGCTAGAAAAAAAGTTTTTTAAAAAGCTTTTAGTTTTTGAATATTTAACCAAAGGCCATACATCATTGTGTGTATATTAAGATACAGAATGATTTGGTGTGCTCTGAATAGGATTATAGTATTAATTATAATTAACATTCTGTTGTTTTTATTGAGAAGTAGTTCAAGATTTTCCTTAGTATTATAAGCATAAAAATGGGCCCAAGAGGCTGTCTAGGATAGGAGGCTTTCTAGAAAAGGAGGAGGAGTGGGTTGCACCAGCCAGCTTCTTATTCTCAGTAAGTTATTACATTACTATGTCTGTTACTTACCCATACTGATAATTATGATTCTGGAAAAATTTTTTTAAATTATTGTGTCTTTTAATTATTTAAATAAACTTTTGTTTTAAATAAAAGGTAGGAAAAATGGAGTGAATGGATAAGGAAAATAAATATAAAATAGAAGAAAAGAGCATATGCTACATACATATGCATATACATATATAACTGGAAAAGGTTATCTTGTTTTCAGACTTCACAATTTCTTTTTAAGGAAAAGATTGTTTTTTCAGACAGAATTCTGAAGCCTTTGCTTATGTTTTAAAAGTAAGTTATGATTTTGGAACCATAAACTTGTTGATGTGTAGCAGGTTAGGCCTGGCCCATTCCTCAGTGCCTTTAGAAGTGAGTTTTATTTCATACTTCTTCCCCACTTCATTAAAAAAATAACTTTTTAGTTAACTTTGACCCTGGTAAGAATGTGTTTCATTTTGTGTGTGTGTGTGTTGGAATCTCACTCCGTCACCCAGGCTGGAGTGTAGTGGCATGCTCATTGCCACCCCAGTGTCGACCTGCTGGGCTCCAGCTATCCTTCCGCCTCAGCCTTCCAGGTAGCCAGAACTACAGAGGAACGCATAACCTAGTCCAGCTAATTTTTTTTTTTTTTCTTGTAGAGACAAGGTCTCGCCTAGTTGCCCGGCCTGGTCTCGAACCCATGGGCTCAGGCAATCCACTCACCTTGGCCTCTCAAAGTGCTGGGTTGGCTGAACCACTGAACCCGGCCGAATGTGTTTCTTTGGATGGAAAAAAATGCTGAGTTTGTGTGAATTAATAACCATTCACTCTAATTCTTAAGAGGTATTACCCTTTGTTGTTTGCAGAATTGTGGCCAAGGCAATGTCAGTGTGTGCTGTTCTTCTCCAAAGGCATATGCATTTAAAAGCTACAGGCTGGATTTGACTTAGGAGGCTAAGTTCAGTACTCTTGGTTTTAGATTTCACTTATTTGGAGCAAAGTGTAGACAAACTAGCCTTATAAAGCCTTCTTTAGTTTTGTGGCTATATGATTCATAAAGACTGAAAATTTACAAAGTCTCTTGTATTACAGTCCTTGAAAGTATCAATTGCAGATTTCATCATAAATTTAAATTTATAATAATTTTGATTTACTTTTTCATTTGAGTAAAAGCCATATTTCCTTTCTACCTTTTGTTTATATGTGTGTATATGAGGGGGGAACCCCCCCAAAAACCAGAATTATCTTTTGGAGGGCAGACCCCTTGGTAGTGTAGGCTTCCCCTGCTAGGTAAGTGTTCTAGGAACGCATCAGCATCAGTGTACCAATTAACATTGTTGGGAGAGGCTGCATTCAGCTTTAGTGAATTTTTTTTTTCTGAGATTTCTTTCAGCGTGTTTTCCCATTTCATGATGAGTGATTGACCAGTGCACCACCAGCCCATGCTGTGCTGAGTGTTCAGCAGTTTTGACCTCTGTGCCCCACCCTCCCTACTCACCTAGTCTTGCCAGACGACTTTTTGTTTCTTGGGATGGAAAAAGTCCTCGAAGGGAAACTTTTTGCTGAGGTAGAAGAGGTGAAACAAAAAAACAGGAGAAGTGCTAAAAGGTATTGAAATTGACGAGTTCCAAAACCATTTTGAGCAGTGGAAAAAGCATCTTAATAGGTGTATTGCATTAAACAGAGAGTACTTTGAAGGTGACTGAAGTTTAAACATGTAATAATAAATACACAATTTTTAATAAATTCGGGTTTTGGGGGGATTCCCCCTCGTATGTGTGTGTTCATGAGTATGTATACATATATATTGAATTTTTACTCTTCAGTGTTAAATTGAAATACTCTCACGTACAAACTGCCGATGATGTTGCCATTCCAGAGGATTTCTCAGACTTTTCTCTTGCAAAAACAATTAGCAAAATCGAAGGGCAACTGGAGGAAAAAGGCTTACATGAATACAGAGATGATGATCTTTTCTCTGGTGTTAGTAATGACATTGGAGCAGGTAGGTTTTCCTTTGCTATTTTTATCTTTATAGCACATTTACTTAAAAAAGAGATCTTTAGGAGCTATTTCTTATATTTAAAAATGTATTGTGATGTCTTGAATTTGTTTCAGAATAATGTGGTAGGATGTGGTGGTGGAAAAAAATGGATGGAATTATAGATGAAATAAAATTGGCCATGAGTCAGTAATTGTTAAAGATGGGTGGCATGTAATGAGAGTTCATTGAACTAGCCTGTTTTTGAATATATTTTATATTTTCCATTGTAAAAAGTGAAAATAAAAAAGACTATATTATACTGATTTCATTGAATAGATTTCAACTTAAAGTGCCTCACTGCTTATTATTAAAACATTAAAATAAAAGTTTCTCTGAATTCCTTTCATTTAATGTTACTATATTTTATTTATTGCATGTTAAATCAACACACGTGAAGGCATAAATGAATTATAGATGTAGCATGAGGTAAAATAATCAAATGAGTTTTCTAATGAATATAATTTTTCTTCTTATTAACTCATCCTTTGCATATCACTAGAAAAACGATAATACTAAGTTTAGATTATCTAAAAATGTTACATTAGTTACCAGTAATGCTTCTAAAATTGTTGTATTTATGAGAAGCTACCTACACTATTGAAACAATCGAGTATATATGAATTAATGGATTAGTAGATTGCCTTTAGGTCTCTCTTAAGATCATGGCAGACACTGATTGTTCCTCAGTAGTGGAACATGGTCCCATGGCCCTATTATAATGTTCCTGCTCTCAGATACAGGGAACCAGAACATATGTACTTTTCCTTAAATGCTCCTTTTTTTCTTATTGTTAAATCAGCTCTCTTTTAACTTGCCTTCTTGTCTTCCCTTTTTAGTGTTTTTGGTCTAGGTGTCTCCCCTTTTGGGAGAATTTTCTCTTATTCTAGAATATTGCTTGGAATGGTTGGGTAATATGTGAGTAAAAAAGAACAAGAAGTAGTTTGGGAGCACAGACTGCTTTGTAAGATTAAAGCTGAGGTAGGAGGGAGGGAGCAGTTAGTGCTGTGGGCCTCCAGACATGAGAGAAGCCAGCCCCTTGAAAGAAGGAAATGTGAAAAGTCATGCCTTCAGAAACCAACTATTACCAGCTTCCCACCTTCTGTCATTTTCTTTCTATCTCCTGCTCACCTGGAGTTACATTAGAGGCTGAAAGGAGTATTGATGCCAGAGAAATCTAGGTAGGGTTACAGCCAACCGTAGTTCATCAACTTCATGGTAACACTGAGGGCACTTTAAGAAGAGCAGGAAATATGGATGGAGATGTTTTGTGCTTTGCACATCACATGTGTATGGCTTAGTGGGATTTTTTCCTCATGACTTCTCAGACCAATTCTGGGTGTTTCCTCAAGATAAGCTTTATGAAGGCAAGGCTTGTTTTATAATGTCCCTGCTATTCCTAGAACATAGTAGAGACTTTATATTGTTTGAATAAATGACTGAATGAATTATGAGTGAGTTCTAAGTTGTTTCACTTTATTTGCTTTATGGGCCTGTTAACCTCAAAGATTTATTGCTGTTTTGAATAAATAACTTGTGCTGGCAGTGAAGTACCAAAGATAGATCTTAATAAAGGTTTATGGGAGAAAGCTTTGACAGTAAGATATTAGTGTATTTCTTTGCTTCTAAAACACACGTACTACATTTAAACTCAGAAATTGGAATATGGGCTGAGTGCAGTGGTTCATGCCTGTAATCCCCACACTGGAGGCTGAGGCAGGAGGATCACTTGAGACCAGCCTGGGCAACATAATGAGATCTCATCTCTACAAAAAATAAGGAAAATTAGGCAGCCATGGTGGGAAGCAGAGGTGGAAGGTTCACGTGACCCTAGGAGGTGGAGGCTGTGGTGAGCCATGATTGTGCCACTGTATTCCAATCAGGGTGACAGAGTGGGATGACTCAAAAAACAAACGAACAAACAAAAACAAACCACAAGAAATTGGAATGTATGTTATAGTCAATGTCATTTTATTATCACAGTGGCTGGGATTTAAGCTGAGTTTTGCTACAAAGGATTTATGTTTGTTTTTGCCAAACACTTGGGGGATATTACTGATCTGAGACTACTTTTAATTCTCTGTTTGATGTAGTTTGGACCACCCTGGTGAGTATGAATTCAATCTGCAAACTTATGTGAGTACTGGCTTGTGTTTCAGATTCTCAGGAGAGGTAGTGGTTGTTTTGTTTCCTCCTCTTTTCTTTACTCAGTTCCATTGTTGAGATGTGAATAGTTCCCTGCCGTTCCTCATTAGGAGTATTTAGTGCCTTTAGTGTCCCTTAACAGGTATCCCCTAATAGACTCTTCATCTTAAGCATTTTTTTCATTATAAGATAATGGTCTTACAACTGATAGTATCTTTGAGACAGCAAAAGACAGTAAATATATTTAAATCCACAGAAGCACAGATCAGATTTCTAAAGGCCAAACTCCATGTTATGCAGGAAGAATTGGATAATGTTGTATGTGAATGCAATAAGAAGGTATGTTTTTAAAATCTAATGTTCTAATATTCAAAGACATTTTAGGAACAATTTCAATACATTTTTTGAGTAGCTTTATTTAGGTATAATTCATAGTTAAAATTTGAATTTAAAATTGTTTATAAAAACTGAAATTTATTCTGAGACATTGAATTTTCAGACTAAAGAATTTTAAATACTTGTTACAATTAGAATTCTCTATGTTAGGCTTACAAGTACAAGCTATTGAATGCAAATAAAACATCTGACTTCCATTTCTGAAGATGAAATGGTATGTAATTTATTTTTCTTCATGAAATGTGTATAAATATCTCATCAAAGGACATATGAAGCTTCTTTTTATTTTCTGCTTTCTGTTTGATACCAAATCTTGTACATTTTTCACATATCCTATGATTTTATGACTATAGGAAGATGAGATTCAAGATTTAAAGTCTCAAGTAAAAAATTTTGAAGAAGATTGTGTGAGACAACAGCGAACAATTAATATGCAACAGTCTCAAATAGAAAAATATAAAACTCTTTTTGAAGAAGCAAACAAAAAATGTGATGGATTACAGCAACAATTGTCTTCAGTAGAAAGGGTAATTATTATTATTTTTATTTTAAAGATATGGGGTACAAGTCAGGATTGGGCACATAAGTGGTTTACGTACAGGTGAAGTTTGGGCCTCCCATGGACCTCACTTTGCCTGGATTGGGATCATGCACCCTTATTGATGTTGTGTGTTCCTTCCTTCCCTCCCCTGGCAGTGTCCCACTACTGCCAATCCCTTTCTTGTAGTATAGGTATTCAGGGTCCACTTATGAGTGAGAGAGCATGTGGTACTCAGTTCTTTGTTTCTGTGATAGATCACTGGGTATGATAGACTCTAGATCCATCCAAGTTGCTGCAAAGTCCATAATTTTGTCCTTTATGGCTGCATAATATTCCATCATGCATATGTACCACATTTTTTTTATCCTGTCTACTTTCTATGGGTAGCATATTTGGTTCAATGTTTTTGCTATTGTGAATAGTGCTGCAATAAACATGCATGTGTAGGTAGGTATCTTTTTTATAGAATTATTTGAGTCCCTTTGAATATATTCCTAGTAGGGAGATTGCTGGATGGTATGAAAGGTCAATTTCTAGTTCTTTTAGAAATTGCCATACTGTTTTCCAAAGAGGTTGAACTAGTTTGCACTTCCCGCCAACAGTGTAGAAAGTGTTCCGAAATAGTAATTATTTTGCTATTTTCCCTAACAATGCCAAAGATAAAATAAAATGTACTAAAGTTGCATATTTGTGTAGACACCACTTTTGGTTGTTCAATTATCTTATTAGTATTTACTGAAAACTGTTTCCCCTTATATAGAGGATTTTTTTCATTTGTTTGTTTGTTTTTTTTGTTGGAGTCTCACTCTGTTGCCCAGGCTGGAGTGCAGCAGCATGCTCACTGCCACCCCAGCATCAACCTGCTGGGCTCCGGCGATCCTTCTGCTTCAGCCTTCCAAGCAATCAGAACTACAGGTGCACTAATTTTTGATTTGTAGAGACGAGGTTTCGCCAAGTTGCCCAGGCTGGTCTCAAACCCGCAGGCTCAGGCAATCCTCTTGCCTCGGCCTCCCAAAGTGCTGGGGTTACAGGCTGAGCCACTGAGCCCGGCCAGAGGGGTATTTTTAAACATCTTTATTGAGATATGATTCACCCTTTTTAAGTGTATAATTCAATAGCTTTTTAGTATATTCACAGATCTGTGCAACTATCATTCCAAACAACTTTATAACATTTTCATAATCCCTAAAAGTGCCCTTTAGCCACTACACCCCAATCCCCAACCCTCCTCCCCTAATTCTTTGCAACGCTAGGCAACCACTAATTTATTTTGTCTCAATAGATTTGTCTGTTCTGGAAATTTCATATACATGGAATCACACAATATATAGCCTTTTGTGACTGACTTTTAATATTTAACATAATGTTTTCAGTGTTAATCCATGTTGTGGTACCTATCCTGACTTCATTTTTTTTTATTTGCAGGTTATAGATATAACACATTTAATTTATCGAATTATCATTTGGTAGACATTTGTGTTGGTTCCACTGTTTGGCTATTTTAAATAATGCTGCTACAACTTCATCTACAAGTTTTCATATGGACATATGTTTTTATTTCTTTTGGTAATATACACCTAGGAATAGAATAGAATGCCTGGGTTATATGAAAACCTCATATTTAACTTTTTGAGGAACTGCTGACTGTTTCCAAACCTGCTGCACCATATTACATTCCTATCAACAGTGTAAGAGGGTTCCAATTTCTCCACATCCTACCAAAAATTGCTAGATTATCTTTTTTGATTGTAGCCATCTTACTGGTGTGAAGGATTACCTCACTGTGGTTTTGACTTGCGTTTTCATAATAACTAGTGATTCAACTAATGCCGAATATCTTTTCATGTACTTATTGGAATTTATATATCTTATTTGGAGAAATGTCTGTTGAGATCCTTTGCCCATTTCAAAAACTGGAGTTTCTATCAACCAGTAAAAAAGATACCTGTATTCATATGTTCAGGTAGTGGCAGAACAGGATTCTAACCATGTTTATCCGACTCCAAAGTCTATGTTCTTTCCACAAATCATGTAGACTCTTTCCCCAGCCCCCTAAAATTAAATGGACATAGACACTAGCTATTCCAAAATCTCACTGCTGTTTAGAGTTAAATACTGGAAACTTCTAGTTCACAATCATTGTGAATAGTTTTGACATATTGGCTACCTGAAGGTTTTTATAAAAACTTCAATTGACTCTGAACTTCCCAGCTTAGATCCCTATCTCTCCAACCAGACAAGCGTAATAATTCTCATGGGTTATGTGGAACTCAAGATTGAATCTTTCTCTTCTAATTCCTTTTGTATCTCTATACAAATAACTCACAAGGTACACTTTACAGATATGCCAAACAGAACTCAAGTTTAATGAACCTACTTTTTTAAACCTGCAAAAACCAACTATTTTAAAAGTTATTATGTATATTAACTTATTTAAAAGTATGAAAGCAGAAAGAATTTTATTTTATCGCTGCATTTTGTGTTTCTGCTAATGATCCCTTTAAAAATGAATTTTATTGAATTATGGCTCAAATACAATAGGATACACTTGATTAAAGCATATAATTCAATGAGTTTTAACAAATTAATATACCCTCATTACCACCACCATAATCAAGATAAAGACAATGCTATTACCCTTCCAAAATTTTCTTTGTACCTCTGTCCCATAAGTCTCTAACCTTTAACCACTGGCCCTAGGCAACTACTGATGTGTATTCTTTCACTACAGATTAGTTTTTCCTTTTCTATAATTCCATACAGATGTAATTATAAATATGTACTTTTGTGTGTGTGGCTATTTTTGTTCAGCATCATGTTTTTGAGATTCATTAATGTTGTTACATGCTTTGTGGTTCATATCCCTGCATTGCTGAATAGTATTTATTTATGGATATACCAAGTTTTGTTTATCTGTTCATTAATTGATGTGGCATTCACTCCTCCCAAGGCGTGGGATTACAGGCTGAGCCACCGAGTCCGGCTGGCTTTATTTCTAATG
>CAUYQG010114003.1:0-20053 GCA_963574415.1 Tarsius wallacei
AAAAAAAAAATTAGCCGGGCATGGTAGCGCGTGCCTGTAGTCCCAACTACTTGGAAGGCTGAGGCAGAAGGATCGTCAGAGCCCAACAGGTCGAGGCTGTGGTGGCTGGGAGCGTGCCACTGCACTCCAGTCTGGGCGACAGAGTGAGACTCCAACTCAAAAAATAAAATAAAATAAAAAATAAAAAAATAAAATTCTTATTAAAGTCATTGTAGTCGAAAGAAAGATTCTCATTTTCCAGCATCATAAATGGAGTTTTTTTTTTTTTTTAATCAGGTGGACTCATTATTGACCCAAAGACATTTCCTCAAAACAAAACAAAGCCAAAGACTCTCTCTAGTTAATTCATTTGCAAATTGTTTACTATGGGTGGTATAAATATATCCAGAGATCAGTGAAGGGTTGAAAGCATATTTGTCTAAACTTTTTGTTACTGGGTAGAGAGTTTTGGAATGTTTAAACTCAAAAGGGAATGTCAAAGCTGCCTGGAGGCTGCACATTTTGACGTTCATGGTAGTGGATGGGCATTTGTATTGTTGGCAACAGCTGGTGATAGGCTCCTTTCTTTCTTCCTGTTCTGGAGACATAGGTGTTGGATGATGTATGAGTAAAGGGGATAAAACGAGAATCATGGAACTGTGATCTTTTGTAAGACAGAGAATAATGGGGACCTAGTCATTATTCCTGCCTCCTATGGGAAGTTACCACCCCACACCTCAACCTGGGACCCACAGGAATAGTAACTCATGAACTAGACTTTAACGTGGCTATGAAAAAGATAAGCCTATTTCAAATTATTTAACTGGGGCCATGTACTTCTTGGAAACTTCCTTGATCAATTTCATGACTGTCCAAATTCTGTGTCATTCTTCTCAAATTTGACAGAGACAGCTTTTCACCCTCATGATCACAATTGATATCCAGAGTGCTCCTTTCTCTGATTATGGGACAGGTCTGAGCAGTGGTCTGAGGTCACCATGGCACATCACTTAGCAGCCTGTACCCACCAAACAAGGCTGAAACATGCACTTCCTACAAATTGAGAATAAAGCTGTCACCTCGGGAGACGATGAAGAAATAGCGTTTTATTTCTTTACAAATTTATAGCCAAGACAATAAATCACTCCATAGAAAAATTTAAAACAAGATACATTGTTGTGACCTTCATAACAGATGGAGTAGTTAGTACAATAATGAAAACTGCCTGCTGGGATGTTTGGTTGCAGCATTTTTGTCAGGCTTGAATGAAAAAGAAAGTCCAACATTAGCAATGGTATGGGGCAACTAACAAAGGTGCTTTGCCCTTGGACTCAAGTTATTTTTGTGAATAACCAAGAGAGATGGGCTCAGTGGTTAGGTCTCCCCTAAATTTGGCTACCTTTACAAAGTACACGATATATTTCAATGTAGGTTTTGTGTTTGTTTGGGATTTATGAATTTGGATCCAAGACTACACAATAACACTTTTGTCTTGATTGCTTCAACTTAGATCCAAGTAATAACCTCTAATATTCTTACAAATGCTGTTGTGTGACAATGGGTGTAAACCCATGTTTCCTTAAGCCCTCACAATGACATTTCTTGGTTTCCACATCATCCAAATAAGTCTAGGGTGCACCCACTCTCCATCTCACACCCCTGGAAAAGAGAAAGGGTAAAAGTGATGCTTCACAAAACCAGCCTCAGCCAGACTGCTGTGCTAGTCGCCTCGCCCCATACGGTATCCAGTCAAACCTCCAGTCAGACCAAACGGCTTATTTTTGAAACTACATTATATGAAAGTTTTTACTGTGGAAGGCATCCATATAGGCAGATGGCTACATAGAAGAGTAGACTGAATCATAACGGAAGTCTTCAGTTAATTGTTGCTATTGCATAGGTGATCCCGGGAAATTTTCTTATCCTTTTTGTATTTCCATTCTCATGTTTGAAGGCAACATTTCATTTCCTTCTCCTTCTTAAGTTCTAAGGATGTTTTGAATACACATGAGAAAATGTGGCTGATTCCCCAGGGATGGAAGCCAGTGAAAAGCACAGAAAGGAGATAGGAACATTCTTAAGAGTCTTTATATCGAGAAAGAAAAAATGAGTGGATTAGTGGAATTGTGGTTATGAACTTACCACCCCAGATCTCAGGCCAAGTTTGACCAACTGCTCTCTGGCTTGGCTGGGTCTCAGGGGTGTGAGTGAGCCCCAGTCAGATGAGTCAAACAACTCACCTCTTGGTATTCGTGCAGCTTATGTCGTATGACAGAAACCTCTCCCAAAATGTTTCTCTTTCCAGAGAGGGACAATTTGACCCTGTTATTGATGAAAACAGCCAGAGTTCTCTACAAAAAAGGTGCTATGATAGGTCCTAACAATCATATACACAGTGTTATTACTACATGCTATCTATTCCTAGTTTCACAAACAATGGAAGAATTTCATACCTCTGAGATGCATTGAGCATTGACAAACAGGAAAGAATAACACAGCTGGGGAAATGCTGACCTAGAAAACTTCTGTTTCATGGCACATACAAAATCAATCCTTATTTCTTATCTTAAGTATTTCACTGACTAGTAGACATTGGAATTTACTCATCAAAAGCTCTATCCATATATACCATACTAACTTTAACTGAGCTTACCAGTTGTAGGAAAATACTTCACTATAGCATGAAGCTAAGCATTCCAGAAGCAAGAGAAGTGATCAGAATAGTTCCAGGACCAGAGGATGTGTTTAAAGATAAAGTGTGAGATATTTTCGGGAATTATGACATACAAAAATATCCTAGGTGTAATATATTAATATCATGGACATATAAAATAATTTATTTCTGTTTTAGAAGTAATTTTCCAATGTAAGAGTGATACTATTTTAGAAACTAAAAATAGTCACGTTCTTCAAATGATTTATCTTCCTCCACTCATGTAAATAAAACACTTAATATGATGCCTTCTGAGAATATTTCTCTGATAGTCAATGAAATACTCCATGTTTTCTTTGTTGGCAGATAGATCACTATTTGTTAAACAAGCATTTGAGCATTGAACTCGTTCATGCCTAGAAATTTGAGAGAAGTCTTTCAAATTAGGATAAATAAATGTCTAAATAAAAGAAACTCTATACCAGAATGAGACCCATAAGGGGACAAGCATCCCTTGCAGACTGACCAGGGAGGACCAGCTTCCCAGGCTCTACAAAACCACCAGGCTTTCAGTCACTCATTAGAACTAAAATACACCTATATTTTGCTCATGGGAATGTAAATCAACCTAGACCTTCAGAAAGACAAGTCAAGATTAAATGAAATTATGCAGTGGCAAAGCAAGAAGTTAAAAATAAATGTAAACACAATTCTCACAATATAACTAATGCTGACTACTCTCTTACCTGGAGAAGTATGACAAGAAATGGCAAAGTTTAATTTGGCCATTGAAGATGCTTACAGCTAAGATGATTATACTGGTTTCCATGATATGACATGTCACATAGAACTTCATGCTTGGGACACATTAGCATGAACACTCTCATGATATCTGTGATAAGCATAACTTTCCTTAACCACTTTAACCAGCCAGGTTCATTCTCTTTTTAATCATTGCCTTTCAATAGAGGCACTAATAATTGATTTCTGTCCTTCACTCCATGCCCCACCTCCAATATGTTTTGAACTTACCAAGTTTGGAATTTTGTAAAATATATAAAAATACTTTTTCAATTTCACATTCTCTTAAGGTAATTTTTGACCTAAAAAAATGTGTGATAGCCGTCTTTTAGTAAAAGGTATTCACATCTGGAAAAGAAAACCAACCCAAGGAAACAGAAGAAAGAGGAAGTCCTTTTCTATTTGTTTCTTTAAAATTTTTTAAGTTGTCTTTTCTGCTGTGGTAGAAGCAGGTTTGCCGTGTGAGGATTTTTTTTAGGTCTGTCATGTAAAGGTGTTTAGACTGAGAAAACTTTCTTCTCTTTGGGACGCCATTTAACACATTTATTTTCTTTGAATTTAAATATACCATTAATAAATTTTTTACTCAGAACAAAAAGAATTTTTAACAAGAAAAGAGAACTTTTTTTTTTTAATAATTAGATAGGAGGTAAAAAGAAAAGAAATGGATTAAGAAGAAGGAAAGTAGTTTAACCCAGAACCCCATAGGATGAATATTGCGGGATTTGAGCTACTCTTGATGGTGGGACAGAGACCCAACGTTGAGGCCTCCTAAGTCAAATATACATGCGTGATTGTGCGTGTGCTTTTAGCATTTTAATCAGCCACCCATTCTGCAGCGGCACTCCCACTCCAAAACAAAAATCCAAAAATACGAGCACAATAATCTAGGGGTTACTTCAATTATAAATACATCCTTATTTAATAGAATTTAACATTAAATTCCTTTGAAGCCCAGGCACTTTAAAAATATGCTTCAATCCAGAAAAAAATTCTATTTTTAAACACCTTTTTGGAAGATCATCTATAAGAATCAGCCACACTCTGCTCTCCTTGACATTTCAACCAGACTGGGCCATGGGACGTTTGCTCAAGGCTAATTGCAACTGTCTAGATCCATAATGAAGGCTTTCCTGGATGACCTTTATGAAATACAGTAAGTAAAGCTCCCTTCCGAGAAACCAGCTATTCAATAAACTTTTACCTTTGGAAGATAGATGATTAGAAGCCTATTGTCAGTGTGTCAAATATATTCTATTCTAGATGGAAACCTTTAGTTACATAGTGACGACGAGTAATACCCTTTGTGATTTCAGGTTCTTGTCATTGTGGAAAGTGCATTTGTTCTGCCGAAGAATGGTATATTTCAGGGGAATTCTGTGACTGTGATGATAGAGACTGCGACAAACATGATGGCCTCATTTGTACAGGTTCAGTATTGACCTACACTACTTGTTATATACCACAGTTTGCCATGGAGCCAAATGACTCCCATCCCATGATGCTTTAGTTGGCCAGACAGGCCGGCTCTCATTTAATCAAGGGAAGTCAATTGTAAGTGTTAATAAAGAGAGATGGGTATTTGGGCATAAGCATTCACATTATTCCCAGGCATAGAAGAATACAAAAGTATGACGCTAAATTAAATGACTACTGGGAAACTTACACAAAATAATCTGCCCCTCCCCAACTCACATGTATGAATATATGCATATCTATACATATATATATGTATATGCTAAATAAGAATGATCTTAGCAACCATTTTACTTTGAGCATGGTGTAAGGGAAGAAATGTTGCTTTAAACGGAATCCAGGTACCCTGGGTTGTTTTCAGGGACCTGGATGCATGTATGTCTGTAGGGGAGAGGTAAGAGAAAGATATAAAACAAAGTCTCAGCAGTGTAATAGCCACTGCCATACTGATTTATTGAGTCCTAACAACTGGTTATAAAATCCATTTGCTAAACCAAGTTACTGGAGAAATAGAGACTTATATATTTGCTTTCCCCATTTCTAGCTGAAGGTAAAAGATATCTGTGTGTGTCATTGTTAGACACTTGCCCACTGCCCACTCTTCACAAGACTTCCTCTTCCAGCTGCTTACTTAGCTTGCCTCATATTGTGTCAAGGAGCATTATGTTTTTTGGTATTTATTCATAAGTAGGCATAAGTTACGCTCTAAGGGAAAACAAAATTGTGATGTGGAAGCCTAGCTGAAGTGATACAGAATGGTTACTACCTGATCTGTAAATGGTGGCATTAAATACATACTATTAATTGTTTGAAAAATTAGATGTCTCACAGCTGCTTAATACAATGTAATAATAAGATACTGTACCATAAGAAAATCTACCGAGGATGAATGAAATGGATTTATTATGGACACTTATAACAGCATATTTAAACTAGGTGCCTTTTGATCATGATAATGATTCCCATGTGTATTTTATTGCAGGAAATGGAATATGTAGCTGTGGAAACTGTGAATGCTGGGATGGATGGAATGGAAATGCTTGTGAAATCTGGCTTGACACAGAATATCCTTAACAGTGTCACGGGAGAGGACTGGATTCTTGTTTTTCAAGGCCATTACAAGATATAAATGCAGAGGAAACCATGTATAATCACCACTAGGACAGTTTAAAAAGACCATTGTATGTTTTTCTATTTCTGAATGAAATCTTGGTACTCATTAGAAATGAATTAAGCACACTCTGACGTGCATAACACTAGAAAGGATTTTTCATCCATAATTAATATAAGTGGTTCTCAATGAGGGCGATTTTGCCACCCAAAAGATATTTAGCAACATTTGCAGACAATTTTGATTGTCACACTTGGTGAGGTGGGAGGGTGTGCTACAGGCTTCTAGTGAGTAGAAGCCAGTGACACCGCTAAACATTCAGCAGTGCCCAGAACAGCCCCCACTGCAAGGAAATATGTGACTCCAAATGTCAATAGTTCTCTAGTTGAGAAATGCAGAATTACATTGTTGTTAAAAATCCACATTCCTACACAATAAAGATCATATTAGAATCTAAGGACAAGATACACCTTCACATAGATGAATCAATCAGATTTTTCCAGTATTCCATATCACTTCACGTTTTCATATGGGAATAATGAAGACACATGAGGTGAATGTCAGGTAGGGGCTGGATCAAGGGAGAAAAATGGTCATTTTTAGCCATGAAGTCATTTGTTTAATCTCACTTTAAATTCACGAAAGAAGATTCTCTTAAGATAAAGGAAGAAATTATGAAAAATGTACAATTTAACATTTTTAATAAATAGTGACAAGTTGTCTATACTCTGTATCAATGTATATGTACCTACTGATAATGAACAAAAAAGATGAATTGCTATTCAGGGATATTCATTTTTGGTTCCTAGAACAAAGGGATTATATTTTAAAGCTGGGCATTGGTTACATGGACAAGATATTTGATTTTTTTATCATTTAATTTATTCCACGGTAACATGGCCTTTTAAAAAGACAGTATCTAGTTTCCTAATATGATGGGCCTGAAATGTCCATTTGTTTCCCTTAAATTCTTTCTTTTGTCTAAGGATACCTTACTTACTGGAAAAATGGGATCATGGAGAGATGTTAAGAAGAGAAATACTATGATAAAATGGCACCAATCTCAAAAGCTAAAAAAGGATAAAAACTAGAAATGGCTTAAATAGAAATTACAAATATTCACTCAGTAATAGGAACAAAATGTTTATTTTCTTCATGGTGAAATTTTGCTCTGTATGAAATTCACATTGAATTATGAAAATGTACAATAATTGAGTCTTCCCTTTATAGGTAAATCTACTTACACACATTAGTTTAGGCAACCTTTAATTACTTAGAGCTAAACAAACAAACAAAAAAAACCCCATTTTTTTCTAAATGTGAATTTTGTAAAATCCTAGGATAATGTAACAAAACCATTTCCATATTGTTTTAAGATGAAAATTTTTATTTGGAAATCTTATTTTAGTTATGTAAATATTTTAGAGTCATGGCTTGGATTTTATAAGTCAAATCACCAAAAATAAGGAAATATGAATCTACTGAGTTACTTAAACATTTAACATTGAAAATTATTTTAAGAGAAAATTTAACTGATGCCGAGTTTTAGAGTACTAATAATGTTCTCATAATTTAATAGATTTATAAAATTGTTATTTCTATCCTGAGATTAAGGAGTGCAACCATGTTAGTTGTGGTTCTATTACTGAGTATGTAAATCAATATATTAGTTTTGTAAAATGAGGGAAATATAAGTAGTCAAGAAATAATATAGATTATATTCTTTCCGCTTTCCTACCTAAATATTTTAAGCTTTAAACAAATCTATTATGATTGTTCAGTAGCAATTTGATGTCTTATTTGATGATGCAAAGACGTCAGAATTCATTACATCATCTCACCCTCATAATGCAAATGACCTTCAGATTCCCCTGTCGCAGTGCTCAGCTTTATATAAAAAACCGGATAGTAACTATTATAGACTTTGTGAATCATATACATCTCTGTCTCATATGCTTTGTTGTTTGTGTTTAATACTTTAAAACTGTAAAAATAAATAAATACATACATACATACATAAATAATCTTTATGAACTCTCCGGCCATCCATAATGAGGGCTGGATATGTCTTGTGCCCGACCAGTATTTTGCCATCTCTGCTCTGCTGGATCTTAATTACCTGTGACTCGTCACATAACCTCAGGTGTGTCTGATTTTTCTCATAATTATATGTTGTTATCCCTTTTCATTAACAACTACCACAAAAGTGCTGCTCTCTTTATATTTTATAAGAAGAGTGTCAAAAGTGTCCTCAGCATTTATGTTTTCAAAGAAAATTTAGATATTGGAGAAATGATGATACCATATAAATGTAACGTGTCTAAATTTTTGGACAAAGCTGAAAATATATCATAGTCAGCTAAATTCTGGGGCTCATTTAGTTACAAATTATAGAACTGAAACTGAATTATAGCATAAATCACCTGGTACATAAACTCTAAGGAATGCATTTTCTTTGAAAACAGACATATTTTATTTTTGCTTCTTTCTGTTGCACAATATTTCCTTTGTGTGTATGTGTGTGTTTGTGTGTGTGTGGTTTTGACTCTTGCAATGCAAACACCAATACAGCTATTAAGAAGGGGTTGAATCTACATGTTTCAGATTGGGAAAAATAAACAGTTACATGTAAAGACATCAATTATACCCTTCTTTAATGTGATTTTGTACTTTGGCCTTTTATAGAGACTCTCTCTAAAAAACTAGCAGGGCATGAACAAACTTGTAATGAGTGGGAGAAAAATAAGCAGGTCTCTTGGGTTTGTTCATATTTTTAGGAATTTGCAGTGGTATTAATGTCAATTGGAAGGGATACAACAAGTTGACAGATGGTTCTGGCACTAACTCTGCTTGTTTGGCAAACCATCACTGAGGAATTCCACCACAAGGACTTTTCCGAAAAAGTCAACCAAAGTGCTAAGTCGTAAGAGGAGAGTCATTATACCCATTGCCTTTCTGGGCTCCCTGAATTTATCCAGATTCCAGCAGCACATTGGTCCCCATCACCTCAAGTGCAAATACAATCTCTGCCAGTAGACATCAGACTAAACTGAAAACCAAGAGAAAAATAAAAACAAAATGTAGCTCAATCCTAGTTTCAGACTCAACTTCAAAACTTTGAAACCCTACTCAGTATTCAAGAGGGTCAGAGGTTCCATGTATCACACTGTATGCTAAGAAACCCAAGCTAGGAAATGTCTTTACTCCAAAGTAACACAATATACATTCTGTCTGCGTTTTGAAAAATAATTGAGCATTAGCCCAATTGCTTTCCCTCGATATGCCCTTTGTCTGAAATAAAATTGAAAATAATCTTCAATTACTTTCATCTTCTTTTAGACTGGATGTTAGTCAATCTGGTCTCTTCTTCTTGGAGAAGTATCAAATATTAATTATCCCTGTAATATTAGAAAGAACATTTTAAATGAAGTGATACATGTCTATCTTAAAGAACAAGAAGTTTTTGTCCTTAAAGAGAACCATATCTAATATTGGTCATCCTGAAAAAAACAACTGTCGTCGTGCTTAAAGCATTAATTAAGCAAGTGGACAGGTATGATGATAAAATAAATCTCTGCTTATTCTCCAAGAGACGAACAGTTAGAAAAACTGGAGCAGGAGTCCTTTGGGCCCATTGTGGATCTCTTCAAGCCACCCCTACTCCCAACCACAAAGGACAACAAACATTTAGTAGAAAATCTCTAAATTCTCCAGGATTCATAAAGGAATAATGCTTAGTTGCATTTTGCTCTTTACATAGGGTGCTTATCTTTTATAATTTGTCCGAGTAAAATGGTAGCAAAGTGTTTTAGAAGGTAAACTTACTAGAAAACAAAAATGATGTCACTTGAAATATCAAAACAATGAATATTTCCGAGCACTGCTGAGGGCTTGGCAAAGCAATCAGCTACCATAACACATCAGTAGAAATCTACCCTCCCACACCAGATATGCATGCAGAAAGAATGGGATATTATAGAGACTTGATACAATAGACGTATGCACATGGAGGTACAAAACACACGGTCTTTAAGTACAAATTAATTCCATCAGATTTACTATACAGAACATCAATAGTGACAGATTGCACCTACTTAATAACAGCAAACTTAATTTCTGAGGGAGAAAAAAATGGTGAAGTCTTATTCCGGAAAAAGAGCTAAAGAGGTATCATCAAAGAGCTAAAATTTTCTTTGGCATGGTAAAGGGGGAAATTGAGTTTACCAACTTATTTACATGACAGTTCTTTATATTTGTGGGTGATGCAATGCCATCTTGTTACATAAAGTTGTTTGATGTTTTTTAATATGCCTTCATATAAATATTTTATTAAATATGTTGTATTTGTGAATACAACGAATGATATTAAACACAGAAACTGTACAATGCAGACAAACTCTTTGTATGCAAATTGAGTAATACATACCAACAGTTCTTGATACACAGGTCTTACTACATGCAGTTCATCAGTGCTGTCCTCTTCCCATGCAACAGGTGAGACCAGACACAAAGTAAATGATCTAACTAAATTACAAATAACAAGGACCCCTCTGCAATATGTCTAAACACAGATTAGAAGAAACTATTTTGACATCCATTCTTAGGGATAAATGCCCTTATAGACAACCCATATAAAAAACCAAAACAGAGGTACACATTTACATGAATCCTGGTCATTTACAAAAATAAATCTTAATTTAAACCAATAAACATACTTGCAGGGGAAAGAAACCAGCAAGTAGGGCTGATTATCAAAAACAAATAGGTGGGTCATTTGGGTGTGTGTGTGTGTGTGTGTGTGTGTGTGTGTGTGTGTTTGTGCGTGCGTGTGTGTGTGTGTTGGTGTAAGCAGTGTCTACAAGCCCGTCTAATTGGATTTACAAGTTGAATTATCCATAGCTTGCCACATATTATGAGATATATGCCTTCCCTAAATAATTGGTTAATGAAATTCTTTTAATATATTCTAACTGATCCTGTTAAAAACATAGGCTTTAAGGTGGCATAACACCAAATCAAGAATGGTAAAAGAAATAATTATGTTGTATTTGTAATTTAGCATCATTGACAGTAAATCTACTCAAACGTTATGTTAACTTCTTATTTATTCCAGTGAAGACCAATATGAAATGAAATAAGCATAAACAGTTAAATTTATACTAAACCTTTAATCAGCTAAGCAGGCCAATTTTTTTAAATGCTGGGCAAGGGCTGTCATGGAGATTTATGAAAGCAGTAACAAAATAATTTCCCAATAAATACAGTGCAGATGGGGAAAATGGTAACTGGGTCATCCTCCCACAGAGAAATAATAACAAGAGGCCAGTACATTGATCCCATATATAGTTTTCTATAAAAGAGGTTCAGTTTGGTCTCAATCAACTCTTCTGAGAAGAAAACATTGAATTTTATTAGGTGTACACAGAGTTAACAAACGTATTTCCAAACAGGTTAGTATGAAACATTTGATACGTTTTACAACCAATATTCAACATTTTTCGTGGAATCTTCGCTGTGTAGTTGACTATTCGTGGCCTTCCTTAGCAGCTGTCTTTCCTAAGCTCAGAGTTTAAGCCATATTAAACTAAAAAAGAAACCAAGAATGCAAAATGAATCAAAAACAAGTGGAGTGAATCAAAATCCTGATGTTTTGAAGGTGTTGGTTTGCCTTTATTTTTGTCCAGGATAATTCAACAGACTGTAAATCACGGCAAGGCACCTCTAACCCAGCCATTGCCAACATGGGCCCCCAAACGCTGAGCTGGAGGCATGTACTGGTGAAATTACACAGTACCGGACTCAGCACGCTGAGCTAAAAAAGATATTTTTTTTTCCCTAATATGTCCAGTTTAAAAACTTGTCATCAAACGCCAAAAATATTAAAGTCTAATTTATAACTAACGTTTGCATTGCCGCTGCAGGAAAGAACACAACAGCCGTCTTGCCCATGCTCTGCTGAGTATGAGGGGAACGCAGCCAGAAACGGAGATGGCGTTAAGTTTGGTTCATTAAAAATAGGACGAAGTATATCTGAAATGGATTTAGGTAGCGCAATTCTTTTAGGTTGTAATTATTGATTTTTCTCTTTTATTTTTTCCAAATAATGAGAATTAATAGATGAAAAATGAACCTTAATCAGGCCCACAAGGCCTACAGAATTCTTTGGACCCACTTTCTCAAAAACCAGTGGGTCTTGCTCGCTGGGCAAGGCAAATGTTACCATTACCAGTAAGCTTGTGATATGTATAAAACACACACACACACAAAGAAACTAGAGGGGGATGTCAAACACGTATCATAGAGAGCTTTCCATGGATTGTGTTTGACCCATTTCCCACCCAGGCAATGCCAACCTCGGGAGCACAGTATCTGCTACTGGATAGAGCGTATATGTGTGTTTAATTGATAGTATGAGCCAGAGACAACACCTTAATCTTTATAGATGCAATTTGTAATAATAGGTTTAGAAGGCTTCCTGATTCCCTGATTGCTCTCCGAACTAAGCCAACTGCAACATTTTACAATTGAGAAGAACACAATCCCTGCAAAAGGTCACAGACAGTGGAGCAAGCAGCCCTGTCAAAATGGGAAGAAGAGAAATCCATAATAGCACAGGTTTACAGCGTCTAACTAGAAATTACTCAGTATTATTTGTGTGCTACAAAATCGAACTTAAACACATGGATTTCGCTGAAACAGGACTCAAAAAGGATTATGGGTAGCTGTCAGCAGGCAAGGTATCGAGTGTACTTGTGAAGTATGTCATTCACATGAAGTGTCACAGTCACAGAAAAGATATTAAAAAGGCATTCCATATCTGGTAGGGCATTCCATGGTCTGAGTTTAGCTGGTTATCCAGGTGTCTTCTCGTTGTGGGGGGTGCAACAAGTTGAGATTTATCCACTTGCAACAAAGAAGTTCGGAGACAGCACAGAGCAAGCATTTGCTTACTTCCAGCAGCTCTTCAGCCACGGGCGCAGGAATGTCTGGTAAGGATAAATCACTCAACTGTGCTCAGGACGAATAAGTCACAACACCTGTGAGGATCTGGCTATGTTGTCTTACTCTTGTTGACTGGTTTGCCTCCATTCATTATTGCCGACGCACTTGTGCTTTTACTTGGCGTCACCCCAGCCTTCGGGACCGTTTCGCCCACATCATGCAAAGACGGTTCTCGGTACATGGCAACTAGTGGTGGGAAGAAAGGAGGAGGAAAGGGAAAAATGGCCTGGTTAGGTGCAAGAGTGACCCATCCATATGTGCCCAGATCTCAGCAGTTTGCCTAGTTTTTCTCTCCCAAAATAAACCAATTCCGCTCAGAGGAAATTCCTGTTTTAAAGAAGCAATCTCCAGCCCAGAAACACGACATCACTTCCTCCACATTCTCTGGTTTATATACCTAAAATATGTACATAGGTGTGCGTGAATTTTTGCATAGAAGACGGGGTTTAAATGGAAGCTGCGGTTTCTTTGTGGGACTATGATATAGCGTGCACACACACACACACACACACACACACAATAGGAGTGTAGAGGGACTGATACTTGAGAAAAAATTGTGAGTAAAAGTAATCTGCTGTCAGAAATACAAGAGCATTACAGCTGCCTAAACTGTTTCAGGTATTTTATGAAGAGCCCTTATGTTTAGCAGGGATGAACTACCACATGCCTTCTCTGTATTCAAGGTGGTAGAATGTTACCTTTTGCATCAATGCTTCGTACATTTTTTTTAATAGTACATATACTTGAAAGTGCAAAGGTACATCAGGCCTATATTAAATGACTTTCCAAGGTAGCAAAAGAAACTAAAAACCTTATTCTGAAGTACATTCCAATCTCTCATTCTCAATACTAATTAAATTAGGAGACAATAGCATCACAGCATTGACCTTGATTTTATGTCTAGAAGTTGTGTAAGAGATATGAATATCCGAGAGTATCAATAATTAATCAAGTGCTTCATTTGTCCTAACATTTCCAATACTATAATTTATATCATGTATGAGTTTTGAAAGTTTGAAAATTCATTTTTCTCTATCAAGTAAACAATGGAATTGCCTTTGTCATTACAGTGCCTGTATCAATTGTTTTTAGAGTTCTTGTCTTACTAAGTATGTGAAAACATGAAAAATACTGTTTCTCAGAAAACAAATCATCATATGTTCTCACTGATGAGTGGGAGCTAAGCCATGCTTAGATATATAGAATGGTATAATGGACATTGGAGACAGAAGGGGAAGGGGGAAAGAGGGTGAGGGATAAAAAATTACCTATCAGGGACAAGCGCACTAGTTGGGATGATGGGTACACTTAAAGCCCAGACTTCTTCACCACAGTATAATGCATCCATGTAACCAAAAATCATTTGTACCCAATAAAGCTATTGAAATAAAAAGTATTATTTCTCTTTTTCATATATGTATGCATATATAGTGTTAAAAAGTCAAATAGTAAATTCATCATTATCTGTGACTGCATAATTAAGTTTTAGCTTGCTTAAATTTGGAAAGCTACTCTTGTTGGTTAATACCACTTTTATAATTTCAGTGGTGTTGACTTATGATCACTCTTAATAAAATGTGCCTCTAGATCAATATATTGAAACCCAAATAATTATCCAGCAGGGTCTATGTAGGAAAGGATAGACTAGATAGAAAGATAAATAGATAGATAGATAAATAGTGAGACAGATATAGATGTACAACTACACACATACACCACACTCAAATACACACAACGATGCCACACAATTAGTGTCTCAGATATTTCTTGTGGTCTATATAAAATAACTAGTTTCCAAATTTTATCTTAGTTAAATAATATAAAGACTCTTTTGTGTTTTCATTACATTTACACAGCTAAAAAGTAAGGTTTTAGAAATTTAGTCATTTTTTAGCTGTCTATATACCAAACATAAAATTAGTGGAAAAAAAGGAAAGCAATGTGACAATCTACGGTATTTGTAGAGCTGCTGTGGACTTAGATTTTTATTTTTTATTTGCAATTGAATATTGGTAAGTCTGATGATATCAAATTTCATTTAAAGCAATAATGCCTTATCATGAATGTGTTATTTGGGAAGAGCAAAGAACTCCTCTAACTTCTTTCTACACTAATTTTCCTTATGAGTTATCATTTGATGACAATAATTCACTCATATTTCATTTTCTGAAATAATTTGTCCTTTCTTACATAAGCCTTGGTGGCTAATTGTTTGGGTTTCAATAAATTGTTCTAGAGGCAAATTTAATTAGGAGTAATAGTAAGTCAACATCCTTGAAATTATAAAGGTGGTATTAACCAACAAGAGTGGTTTTCCAAATTTAGGCAAACTGAAACTTAATTATACACTCACAGTTGATGATGAACTGAGTGTTCAAAATTTTAAATTATCTTATTTCTATATAGAGAATATGGATTATGAAACCCATATGTATTTTCTCTTGAGGGTTAAGGCTTCCTTATAGGAGTAAAAGACAAAAAGAAAATTGAACTAAGGTAGCTTGAAGTGTTTATTCAGTTATCGTGGATGTGATCTTCTGCAAAAGAGTAAACAAAAGTTTTCACATAGAAAGCACGTGTGAATAGCCACAAATCAATTTTTTCTGTAGTTTCCAAATGTTACATAGATAAAAGTAAATGACACTTCTGACAGAGTCATCAATAAGAAAGGGGCAGACGTTTTGGATTGATTAACAAAACTTTGCAGCCTGCTCTTTGGGAATCTGACCAAAGAAAATGTGAAGGCTCCATTGCTTACAAGTGAATGCAGATAAATTATATTGGTAAAACAAGGGAGTGTTGCAACTGTACACAGTTAAGAATTATGCTGTTATAACTGTGCACTATATGTAATATCAGGAAGTTCTTTAAGAGTCAAGGTATTGTCTCTTCATTTACCGCAGTTATAACAATTCACAAGTATGTAATTATTTTCACCTTGATAATATCAAAATGGGCAAATATCTTTGATTCTATAGTCAAACTTATTTTTTTCTAATATAGTTACAGTTAGCATCATAGATTCACGAGAGCATTACAGATTTAGCCTTTTTAAAAATTAATTAATTCAAATAATCTAAGACAGTGGTCTCTAATCTTTTTGGCATCAGGGATCGGTTTCGTGGAAGACAGTTTTTCCATGGGTAGAGGGAGGGGGAAACGGGGCGTGCAGTCGAATCTCACTGCTAATATTCATCTGTATTTGCAGCCATTCCCCAGGGCTAGCACCACCACCTCAGCTCCTCCTCAGATCATCGGGCAATAGAGTCTCATAACGAGAGTGCCACCCAGACCCCTTGCATGCACAGTTCACAAAAAGGGGTCACGCTCCTATGAGAATCTGATGCTCTACTGGTAGGACAGGAGATGGCCTGGTGGTTGGGGACTCCTGATAAGGGTTACAGTGACTGGGACAGTGAGGATTTGAGATATGGGAAGGGCGCAGGGAAGTGGGGACTTTTTTTGGCACACACACACACATACACCATAAAGTGTATACAAGACACAAACCCTAAATGAACAACTTAAATAGACATCTATGCAACCATCATCCAGCTCAAGATAAAAGAAAATTTCTAGCACTCCATGAGGGTTTCTTGTAGTCATGGTAGATTTATCAATTAGAAAAATAATATATGTACTAAGTCTGTGTAATAATAATGTGCATACAATACTCACCTTCCAATGGCTTCGGTAGAAAATGAGCTGCTGGTTTGGTTTTCTTTACTCTGTTCCCTTTCATAACTTGCCCTTCCTTATTTAATCCCAAAAACCAGGCTCTACCAGATTCCTGTTGTCTGTATAGCATGGATGAGTAGATTACATAATAATTTTCAAAAACAGATTCTTTAAACTTGCATTCAGGGGTAAAAAGTTCCTGCGAAGAGAAAAGGAGAAGAAAGTTAGAGGAAGGAACTGGATCTTCACGGTGTTTTCTATTCACTCTCCAGAGCCTTATCCAACATGGTGAAACAGTCAGCCCTGTGGAATGGATGACCAGATTAAACTCTTCTTTCACATGATAATTGTCCGTACATTTCTTCCAATATACAATGAATGGAGAAGAATCTGCTATTATTGGAAGTACATATAAACCAAAGTATGGATGTCCTCTAATAAGAAAATAAAAAACATGAGCAAATGTAATAGTTTTAATTAAGCAGAATACAATTCAACCAGAGGATAATCAGAAAGGGAGCATTGAAGTAGCGTCAAATATTCACAATAAAGTAAACACAAATAAAAAATATATACTTAATATATTTTCTAATCTACTTTACATACCTCCATAGGAATAATAAGTTACCCTAACCGTTGCTACTTGGATCCCTGACATTAGAGGATAATACATTTTACCTACAAAGGAACAAGCTGAAACCTCAAAGTAAAACCATGACAATCTGCTGGCACACAAGCTAGCCACTAAAGCTATAGTTGTATAACCAGCTGAGGCCAAGTGTCATATTGGCTGGTCATAGTGACAGAAGCTGAAAATAATGACCTACTTTCATGGTCTGAAGCCCCACTGGAACTCTTGAAGATAAACATCAAAAGCTATTCTTACTGAAAACCACCCAGTGTTTTTTGAAAGAGTATAGAGTGTGTTAAATACTATTAGGTTCAATGTCATGGTCTACGTCAATGGAAGAGCAGCACAAAGAACACCACTTTACAGTAATTATTAATATCACACATATTCATAGGAATTGTAGATCTTTTATAAATTCTTACTTTGGAATAAATAACAATGAAAATTATGCAAAGACAAATTAATAAAAGAATGACAAAGGTTCAGTCTCCATATGCATTTCTGATAATTCTCTATTAAAAATAATTTTTAAAATTTAACCTTCCCAGTTATAGGCCATGGAAGACACTTAATTAGTTTTACAGTTGTTTTAAACAGGCTCAACACTGTGTTATTCTACACATATATGAAATATAGGTGCAAAACAAAGCTTTATTATTACTTTTTAAATCTTTTTAAATACATCACCGTACTAAAAATATGTACACAAGATTTTCATTTCTCCTTAATAGATTTCATTATTACAGAAAATAATTTTGCTTTTCTTTTACAAATGTTCCATACATGTTCTGAAAAATACTCTTTAGGGGCTAAAAAAATAAAATCTTAAAGAGTTAAATTTACGTTAACTGTAATGGGACTGTGACATAATTACATGTAAAAATTTTATTGCAATATTCTTGTAAGAGTGTGAATTATCAAATGGTGTCTTTTGCAGGATACGATTTATTCAGTGTGTGCCATAATTTTAATTCATTGAGTGTTAATAATTTTCCATGGGAACAGGTTTCTGTTAATGCCAGATGCTTTTCATGACAAAAATGGCAGATACAATGATTAGTTTGATAAATTAATATAGACAAAAGGCAGGTTTAGCCCCTTCCCACAGTAGTTTATGTAGAATTCTATTTCTTCCAGATGATGTTACACCAAATTGGAATACGATCTCATCCAAATTAATGTCTTGCATCTCCTATTAGTTCTCTCACTAATAAACAATACTCTCTGGGACCAGACCCCAGATAAAAGACGGATGAAATGGTACATGCTCACATATTTGCGGTGAATAAATCAAAAAGGAATGCTATAAATCTGACTTCTCCCAAGGAAGCTAATAAATATGACATATTGCTTGAAACCATACCTACTAGGATAGAAAAAATTAGACTTTGACCTGTCATTTCTCCTTTTATTGAGACAGGCCAAAGTACCCAAGCATATTATTTACTAGTTAAAACCTACCTCAAAATCAACTAGAACTGAGAGGATAAGAGTTGGCCCATTAGGTCACTCAGTGGAGGTCAGTGGAGCTGGCATCTGTCTTCTGGGACATTGGGTCTCTGCTAAAAACCTAGCTCACATTAGTGAGGGGATCACTGATGCCCATCCTTTATTTACGGACACCAGCACCTCCAGCTTTGGAAATGTAAGTTCAAAGGATAGTCTAACCTTTATTCTCATCTGATCACCACTGCCGTCGTGTCCAAGCATGATTAATGCGGGTGTTGCTTGCACCACCATCAGCAGATTCCTATGTATTGTCTCCACTTAGCACTGACTAAATTGAATATGAAAGAGAATGAAGAAGATGTAGAGGAAGTCATTTATTTTCAATGACTACCTTAATCAAAAAATAAGCTGGGTGGGCTAGCACGCCCCGTAGTTCCAGCTACTTGGAAGGCTGAGGCGGGAAAGTCGCCTAAGCCCTGCAGGTCCAGGTTGGGGTGGCCATGAGCGTGCCACTGCACTCCAGCCTAGGCGACAGAGTGAGACTCCAATTCCAAAAAATAATAATTTTTTTTAAAAGAATTCTTTTTTTCTTATTTTTTATTTCTCATTTATGTAATTGTTATTATTATTATTATTTAAAACTTTAGATTCGGGAAGCCCACATGCATGTTTGTTGCATGGGTATATTATATCATGGTGAGGTTTGGGCCTCTATTGAACCTTTTGCCCAAAGAGTGAATTCGGTACCCCATAGATAGTTTTGACACTACATCTTTTCAGCCAAAATGTTTGTATTATATCTTCGTACCCTAACGAAATCAATTCCACAGTCCTTTTCTGTGAGTTGCACCTATGACTTCACAGATAAGTGAATATTTTTGTCTTCTACAAGTGAGAACTACTGGCTTCCGTTGCTTGTGACAGTAGAGACTAGTACATTTTAAGCCTTCTTTATTCCTGGCTAAATAATTAATGCATACACACACACATGCCTGTTATATTCAAGGATGTTATTGTCTAACACAGTTTCTTAAGACTGTCCAAGAACTTAATTTGGTTCCTCAAACTTGGAGCCCCAAATGATTCCAGCATTTTCAGGAGAACTGATAATACCAATGAAAATTGAGGTTAGTCACTACTTATTTGATGTCATAAATGATAAGCATATTTTTAACATGTAAATAAGAGGCAGCAGAGCAGATAACACCATCTGTGTGGAGTCAGATTTTAGGATTCAACCTAAAAAAAATGTGGAAAATGTGAATGGGAAGGT
>CAUYQG010114009.1:0-13497 GCA_963574415.1 Tarsius wallacei
ATTGAGGTTGGAGTGTGGGCTGTGGGCTGTACTTTTTGCAGTTTTGAGGTTTAGTTGAGGGGGAAACTGTGATTCAGAATCTTTATGCCGATTCCAGCATCCCCCTATCAGTGTATGAACCCACTGGAACCTATTTCCCACTGCCTTACAATCTGTCTGTGCAGCAGAATGTAGGTTTGGTCCCTGGAACAAAAGGAAGTACAAAAGAGGAAAATAATGGAGGAAGGGGGGGTCAATAGGAAGTTAGAAAGAGAGAAGAGTGAGAGGGAAAACAGACATACATACCAACTAACAGGTGAAAAAGAGACACAAGGCCTGTGAGAAGTGAAAAAAAACACGTAAGGAAAATTCCCTAGAGAATACTGGTAGCTATACAAAGGCAGACCAAAGAAATCATGCCTTTTGATGCATTTTGCCTAACACAAACAGATAGTGTAAGTCAATAAGCAAACAAAAATGAGCAAAACAAACAAAGTGATAAAATCAAAAGCCAAAATAAGAAATCAGACTAGCTCTGGAATCTTTCCTGAGTGTCTAAAGTCTCTTCATCTCTGATCTCCAGCCTCTCCACTTACTTTCATTGCAGACAGCTAAATTTACTGCAGCTTGGGTTTCTTCTTTTAGCCTGCTGCCTGAGAAGTCTGCAACGCTTAGTTGCCTTTATCTGATTCAGTGTTGGGGAGGAGCTTTGTCTTCTGTTTAGCGATGTTACCTTAGGAACTGAGGTGGAGGCAGCTCCTAGGTGGGCTGGGCAATGCAAATCTCTGCCTGGAGAATGGCCGAGGTGGCAGTTTCACTTTCATGGATCCTTTCTCTCCACTTGTCTGGGTCCCTGGACAATCCACTATGATGGACTGTGGTGGTGTGGGAGGCACTGGGGATCAGTTGCACAGCTGGGCACTGGATCTGGGGCACCACCAGCAGGCTGGGGTGGAGGAAGGGGTTGGGAGTTCCCTCCTCTGGAGCTGACAGCCTCCAATCAGCACCTCCTCAAGATATGCTGTTCCCTTACACAAGCATGTGTTCATGCGCTGAGTGCCTCAGCCAGGGTGGGCCCAGAGCTCCAGAGCTTCAGAGCTCCAAAATTCCAAAGGGCAGGCGGTGAGCAACTAAAGTCACCCTGGATCACTCACAGGGTATAGGAATCGGCATTTCTGAAGGGCGGGTGCCCAGAGCCTCCCTGGGTGATAGGTGGCTTGGTCTGGGTGAGATGCTGTAGCCAGGGAGGGAGCTGAGACCCAAGACCCCCGCGTGTGTGGCAGCAGCCGGGGGCCGCAATACCCGGCCCTGTGTGGGACCAAGGGTCCCCAGGCCTCAGACCTGTGCAGCTGGCGGTGGGCAGGGGGATGGGGGAAGGAAAGCAAGAGTCTTTGGGGGAACTCACATTGGGAGAATCTCACAATTCCAACTATGCCAATGCCATCTTACCAGAACTCCACAGCATAGTCATTTATCAAAATCATTAAACTTTTCTTTTGGCATAGAACAAAGAAATCTTGGAACCATAAAGGAAACAGGTCAAGATAAGCTGCCATGACTATTTATTTCCCTTTAAATAGTTTCTCAAAACAGGAAAAATGTGTCCTATTTATCATTCCCAACATCCTTAACAGTCCTACGTTTGGGCGAAAGTTTTCTAAAACATTCGCTAAAAACAAATCTTGGTGTTACATGAGATTTTTAGCATTCAACTTAGGATAATCTTTTAAAATTATTTCCAAATAAAAATTTTCACTCACTCCTCTGCTCTCAGGGTGTTTTGGGACACAGAAATTTGAAATTTACATAAAAATAACAGACATAGGATGTTAATTTCTCATGAACCACACTTTTCATTGAATACCCAAGGATATCCAAGTCCCTTAAGACAATAGCACATCATTTATACCTCACCTATGTATGACTAGTACTATCATTTCACTGGTGGATTAACTTTCTGATTGCAGAGTGTTTCAAGCAGATTACTTTAAATTTTACCTTTTTGGTAACCCCTGGGAAAGGTATTGCAGGTTGTACATCCTCATTTAAGAATATATGTAGGAGAAACAAATAAGTGTTGGTAAGAGTGTAAAGAAATTGGAACCCTTGTACACTACTGGTGAGAATGCAAAATGGTGCAAACAGTATGGAAAGCAAAATTAAATTACTTTCAAAATTAAAAATAGAACTGCCATATGATCTGGCAACCACGTTTATTGTTACATATCCAGAAGAATTTAGAGCAGTCTTAAAGATATATTTGCATACCCATGTTCACAGTACCATTAATCATGGTAGTCAAAAGGTAGAAACAACCCAAGTGTCCATTGTTGGATGAACAAATAAACAAAAAATTTATACGCCCCCTCCCCCCAGTTTTCCTCAATTAGTGTTTCTAAACTGCTAGAAGTTGACAGTGATTGTGTGACTCTAAGTCACAATGATAGAAATTTAAGATAATGATTCAATGATAGAAAATTAAGACAATTTGTTTACAATGACTGTGGATTGGAAACACTATTCTCAATAACTTGACTTCGTTGCAAACATTTACATTCACAGTTCTTCAACACAGCAGAACATCAACCTGGATCAAAATTGTTATTTGTCCTCTCAGTCTTCACCCTTTCTCAAACACCCTAAGTACATACATATCTGTATTTGAATCTCTTGTTGACCATACTCATAGTTGCTACATGGGGTGCTTTCGCTATGTTCTAGTTCTTTATCACACCATTCTGCATCTGACTTGAATGTCTTTTTCAACACCTGACAAGTTCTACTAACCATAGTTGTTATTTTGGCATAATAGTTAAAGAAACTGACTTCAAAAACAAATGTATTTTGTTTGGCATGCCAATTTTGTCACTTCCTAGCTTCATGATTTACTTAATTTGTCTTCTTAAATGCTTAAGTGAGCCCCATTTTTCTCATGTGCAAAAAAAATGAAGACAATAATGCCCAATTCACATTTTTTATATATTAAATGATACAATATATGAAAACTACTTTGGAGGAATTCAATAAACAGTAGATGCCCTTGTCCCTTTTATTAAAATTTCAAAAACAACTATTACTTATAATTTTGCAATTGAGGCAAAGAGCCTAATATATCTTTTAAATTATTAAAGAATAATAAAATTACTTTCATATTGGTATTAAATGTACTTTAAATATTTTCTCTCTTGTTCTGTTTTTTTCTTTAGAATTTAACAATCCCGATAAATCATGTTAGGTAATTTTCAGTAATTCAAAATATCTTAAAAATTAAAGTAGATTAAATGTTTATCCAATCACACAAGCAAATAGTTCATTAAATATTAAATATCATTGCTAATTCACAAATATTGATTATACTTTTATAAGTCATAAAAACTCAATTTTCCTAGTCATATTTTCCAAAAGTATAACCATCAGATTTATTAACTCAACTATCTCTCTTTCGCGCCCTCTCACCACCCCCTTTCTCTCAAGAGAAGAGGTTATGCTAGTTGCCCAGGCTGGATCTGAACTCTAACAATTTTTTAAAAAGTTTTGCTGACTTATGAGAGGCAGAGAATGGTGAGAATTACACAAACTAGCAAAATTATAGAATTTCAGAACAAGGAGGTACCATAAAGAGCCTCTTTTTTCTACAATAAACCTAACATATGTTTATCTAACCAAGAAAGACTGAAAAAAATTATGGCAAAAACTAAGTGATTTGTTTTTCATTCTATGTAACTATCAATTTGCTGATAGATATTATTGAAACTATTATGAGCTGAATTGTGTTCTCCTAAAATTTGTATGTTGAAGTCCTAATCCCAGTACCTCAGAATGTGACTATATTTGGAAAATAGATAATTAAGACACTGGTGCAGTGGTGTGATCCTGTATCTCCAGATACTCAGGGAGAATTGCTTGAACCCAGGAGTTCAGATCCAGCCTGGGCAACATAGCAAATATTTGACCAAAAGAAGTCAAATATATATATATATATTTGTATTTGTGTGTGTGTGTGTTATTTCTTCACCTATGGAGAGAAATAACTCATAGGTGAAAAATGTCATGTAAGGAGTAAACGATATCTTTGTATGTTGTTAACATTTTGACAAAAATTAACTAGATCTAAGAGTTGCTTCTGGACAGAGAACAAAATTATTCATTCCAATTAGTATGGAGTTAGATATACTCTAAATACTTAACACATTAATTTCAACCTCAAGCATTTATCTGAGTGTAATCATTTACATTTAAATTTTATCCAGTTTTATTTGGATTTAATTTTGTTAATTAATTTTCCTCAATCTTTTCTAAAAAAAACCACAGTTAATGTTACACAGAGCATCAGTGATAAAATCTACATTAGCTGTTGACTCACCAGCAACATGAACGTCTGTGTACACATGCCTGGATAAAGGTTCTGTATGTTTCTGCACTGTTCTTTTCATAGGGGTACAAAAGCAAAATAAAAAAGAAACGTTGATTTGAAAGATTTTAAATTTACCCTTATGTATAGAAAGTATTTAAAAAAACATTGTTCAAATGTTCTAGTACAACAATATTGGCAACTTTACAAGGCCTTTTTAACTTATTTTTATCACACACACACTCACACACAAATATGAGGGGGAACACCAAAATAACTGTAATTATCTTTTTGGAGGGCAGCAACAGGGTCTTGATACGTTGTCCAGGTTGATCTCCCAATAGGTAAGTGTTCCAGGAACCCATCAGTATCAGGGTGCCAGCTAGTGTTGTGAGAGGCTGTGTTCAGCTTCAGTGAATTTTTTTTTCTTTAGAGTCTTCCAAAGTGCTTGCCCATTTTATGACGGGTGATTTACAAGTACATCAGCCCACACCATGGTGAGTGTTCAGCAGTTTTTGACCAAAAAACAGCATGACCCCGAGCCCCATCCTCCCTATTCACTCGATCTGGCCCCAAGCAACTTTTTTTTTTTAATTTCCCATTTGAAAGAAGTCCTCAAAGGGAAACAGTTTGCCAAAGGGGAAGAGGTGAAGCAAAAAAACAGCAGAAGCACCAAAAGGCATCAAAATTGACAAGTTCAAAAACTGTTTAGAGCAGTGGGAAAAGCGTCTTGGTAGGTGTATTACATCAGACGGAGAGTACTTTGAAGGTGACTGGAGTTTAAACATGTAGGAATAAATACACGATTTTTTATAAATAAATTCTAGGTTTTGGGGAGTTCTCCCTCATACATACCCAAAATGTTAGGAATTAGCACACCCATTCTGTACTTGCCTAAATAATTTGGTCTTTATCAGCAAGGATAAAATTCATTCTTAGTCTAAACAACTAGATGGGAAATGTAAAAGAACCATGTTACCCAATGTTTAGTCGATAGTTAAATCCCAACTGCCATTCCCACTTCCAACATCAATTACTGTTGTATTATGGTGGTCAACTCTAGATTTTCTTTACTACATTTTTTTTAACTTATATTCTTATTCTTTTGACTTTCCACAGTAATCACACTTCAATTTTCAATCTCCATTCCCATGTGCATGTATTACTACCATACGAGCTCTAATTCTTAATGTTATAGTGACAACGTAGTGTATAAGCTTAGGGCATGCATCAGACTAAGAAAGAGCAGGCATCAAACCTAGCTCCACAATTTTGATTCCAGATGACAGAAGGGGGATTATCTACTATTTAAATTCTTTTTCTATTTTTTATTTTTAATTATTTACTTATTTTTCTAGTAACAGGGTCTTGATATGTTGTCCAGGTTGATCTCAAAGTCCTGGGCTTAAGCAATCCTCCTACCTCAGCCTCCTGAATAGCTAGGATTACATACATTCTTTTTTGTTAAATCATAATGTATTATTACATGTATCTTTCTCCCTTACATTCGTAAGTCTACCTCCCCTACATTCCTAAGCCTAATAAGAATTACATCTCTAATAAGAATGATAGAAACAAAAACAAAAAAGAAGAGGTTAAAAAAGATGAATTGGGCACAGTACTGGAAAACAAGAATCCCGAAGCAGACTTTGGAAATACCCTAAGAATAAGATAGAGAGAGTGCCGATTGTTGGAGAAGAGAGAGCAGAAAGATACAACACAGAAAATTAAAGGTTAGAATGGTCTTTGCCAAAGAACTCCACAGAACCCCAAGTGCAGTCAAGTTATGGTTTACTCCATTAAATAAATGGCTGGTCCAAAATGATGAAATAATAAGTCCTTAATCTTACAAATTAAAGAAGAAAGAAATGAAATGATTTTATTGCCTGATGCTAAATGCCATTTAATAAAACTAACCAGCTAATCAAATGTAAGCCAAATTGTAATAGGAAGAAGTTAGAAAAAATTTACTAAAATACAACAGCTAACTTCCTTCTGCATGGTAAGACAGTTTCATGACAAATCACAAGCAAGCAGAATATTCTCCATCACCATAATTATTCAACGTTGGTTTTGAAGTCTAGTAAGCACAATAAAAAATAAAATTAGGTAATCAATATTAACGTTAGAAAAAACAGGATGTTTTATTGATAATATAACTGTGTATTTAGAAAATCCCCAAAATTATAGTAAGAAAAAAACTACCAAAATTACTAAGGGAATTTGGTGAGATGGGTAGTTCAATTTAAAAGCATCTAAGTACTTAGATTTCTTCCTCTCTTATATTAATATCTAGATATGTAAATGTTATTTTTATATTATCAAAAAGTTATGAAATGCTTAGGAATATATTTATAATTAAAGGATATGATTTATATAAAGCAAAAACTTAATTCAAGGATATAAAATCTCAACAAATGGAATAAACAAGTAATGCTTTTGAATGATAAACTCTGATACAAAAATAATAACAAAATTGGGAATTAGTATATTTTGTTACAGCTATTGAAATAACCTCCAGAAGAAGCAGAAACAAAACTTATTAAAAATGATTACCTCAGGGATGTGAAGAATGAGGTATAAAGTGTAAGTAGGGATGGTACACTTTGGTTTACATTTTATATTTTTCTCTGCTATTTAAATTCTTTTTCTATTTTTTATTTTTATTTATTTACTTATTTTTCTGGCAACAGGGTCTTGATATGCTGTCCAAGTTGGTCTCAAACTCACAAGCTTAAGTAATCCTCCTACCTCAGTCTCCTGAGTAACTAGGATTACATACATTGTTTTTTGTTAAATCATATGTGTTATTGCTCTGATAATAGTTATTATTATTATTATTTTTTGAGTTGGAGTCTCACTCTGTTGCCCAGGCTGGAGTGCAGTGGCACACTTGCAGTAACCCCAGCACCGAACACTGGGGCTTCGGCAGTCCTTCCACCTCAGCCTTCCAAGTAGCCAGAACTACACGTGCGCACTACCACACCCGGCTAATTTTTTATTTATTGTAGAGACGAGGTCTCGCCAAATTGCCTGGGCTGGTCTCGAACCCATGGGTTCAGGCAATTCACTCGCCTCGGCCTCCCAAAGTGCTGGGATAACAGGCTGAGCCATAGTTACTTAATTTTTTTAAGAAAAATAGCACATTTTAAAACAGTCCGCAGGACAATGTTAGAAATTATAATTGTGATATTAGAGATATAATAGAACTGTGAGTTATCTGTATGTTTACTGTGAAATTGCCTATAATGTTATTTTCTATAATTTAAATAGATGCATAAACTGTAAAACAATCTTTGGCATATACTTGATATAAAATCTTAGAGAAGTTATTTGCTTTCCGTAAGCCCATCTTTTCCTAAAAATTACCTCTTGTGTATGCATTTAATTAGATTATGCATATACAGTGCTTAGTAGAGTCTCTGACATACGGAAGTGTTTGGTAAGTGATAGCTTAAACTAAGGATCAATTTTTCACCTTTCTTACTAGTCTAAGTTATCCATGTAGATTTATCCATAAGTGACCATATGTCCTAGTTAGTATCTATGAGTAATTACCACTTTCATTCTCAAAATCGGCCCAATCTGGTTGACAAATTATATGGTCACACTACTTTTCATAACAACACTAATATAAGAAAGAAAAAGAAATCAGATATTCTTGCATTTCACGCTCATAGTTACTTCTCTCATCATACGACTTAGATATGATGAATGAAGTTTGTTCATAGTATACAAGGTACATTTTATATACAAATCATGCAATTATTGAAAGACGACTCATTGGCATCTTTGAGCAATCAAAAATGAGAATAACATTATAAATATGTACATTTTATAGTAATACAAATAAATATTTGGAATTTAAGTTTACTATGAAAAACTTTTAAAATGGCTAAGTTAAGTATTATAGTTTTTCCTCCATCAAAAAATATCCTAGGCTCCTATTTGGGAAAAAATATCACTAAGGAGACATAGATTTGAATCCAGGTATTTCAGTCCTTCTCATCCTCTGCACACAGCTCACTGTGCCTTTTTGAAACACATTTCAGGTTACTGGGATACGAAAATATTAAATTAACTTTTTTAATTAGGATGAAGCCCTATGTGAACACTATAACATTAAAATTGACTCTGTTCTCATTTAAAATAGACTCTATCTTTTTGAAAAATTGTATTATCAATTTCTTATTTTTAAAAAACAGGCCTATTGTCTATGAGAATTGCATTATTGTACAGAGAAAATTAGAGTTTTACCTGTGCATTTTTAAATGACCTATCTATAATGTCTAATCACCTCAGACAAAGATATTATGTTCTAACAAAGTTGTACTTAGTAGTGCTTCTGCAATGCAAGTCTTAGTAATTAGGACTCAATCTTCCAGCCATTATGCGTACAACTGCCAGTGACCCAGAAAACTCCTGCTGACATTGGAGGAATATAATGAATGCATAATAGCCCATTCCCAATCTATCCCCTCATCAGAGTCCGTGTTCCTCTTCTTCACACAGAACCACCTAAATGAAAACATCAAATGCTTGAAATATATGCAGCAGACCTAAAGAGAATAAAATTTTAAGTAGACAATGACTCTCAAAGATCAATACTATTCAATTGACCCTAGAATGAGATTTTTTTAGTATGAGAGACATTAAAGGATCTCTATTTCATTTCAGCCCCATAATCATCTTTAATTTTTCTTATTCTTTAGAAGAAATCTGCTATAGCCAGCAAACCCTCTCACTGTCCTTCAAACAAGTCATAGTCATTTTTGCCCCAAGTGCTTTCATTTAATGTTCTTTTCAAAAGAAATACATTTATCCACAAGTTCTGTATGTTAATTCTGTACATTCCACTCACAGATATCACACTTTATGTCTTTCCTGATCTGAGTTATAAGTGATGTCTTTCACCAACTGTTTCCCCAGCTATGTCACAGGCTGAGCAATTTCATCTCTATTTCTGACACTATCAGCTCCTGCCTGGTACTGCCTAAGGGTTTCAGTTGACATGAGTGATAACCTGCCTGTGTGCTTAAAAATACACAATTGTGGCATAAACTGGTTATCTTGATGTCAAACTCACGTTCTCTGTTTCCTGGGCTCATAGCTGTTCTACACTTTCCAGGTTTCCTGCAGTTGAGTTTGGCCATAAGATTGAGTCGCAACCAATTAAATGTGCATGGAAACAACGTGTGACATTTTTGGCTAACCTATATGCAGTTCTCCACGCTTCTTTTTTGCATCCCCCAATTTGTCAGATGATCGCATCAATCTTGAAAAGCAAGAATTAAAGATGATGAAACCACAAGACAGATTCACTTTGAGAAATAAAGTACTCCATAACCAGGAATACCTTCTTTGAATTGTTAGGTTGATGCATAATTAGTAGCGTCTGTTTTGTCATGGCAACACTGCGGTGTTAGGAGTTTGTTTAAAGTTTGTCATTTGGAATGACAATGTTGTACTTGTGAAAAATGCCTTGTATTTTACAGATTTGAAGGAAGTTGGAGCTATTTATGGGCTAAAGAAGATGGAGTATCAAGTGGAAAAAATTTAAAACTTCTGATATATTCTCTTTGATTTTAACAGAGGAGTAAAGGCAGTGGAGGTGGCTCAGAACACTTGTGCTGTATATAGGGAGAATACCATTGGGGAAAGCATGGCAAGAAAATGATTTTGTCATTTCAAAGAGGTCCACATTAACCTTCTCCACGATGAAGAAGACCATTAGGCTTTGATGAAGACCATTGAAATGCTTTAATCCATGATGGTCCACGTCATTCAACCCAAGTATTGGCAAATGTGATGAACTGTGACCAGTCAACCATGCGGTATTTGCATTCCACGGGCAAGCAAAAAACATGATGAACTTATGCATCTACCCAATACCATAAATGCATGTTGTACTAACCCACTGATATTTTGTAATCCTTGTGTCAACAATTGCTATTATTCAAACTTATACAGAAATTGGCATCAGAAGTGGTGTTGGCTAGTGGTCAGGCAGTAAATAGCAAAGGAATTGATGCTGGAGGCTAAAACAATAGAGACTTGTGTAGCACAATGGCAAAAAAGAGTTAGCAGAACTGTCACTTCAGAGAATCTGTAGTGCAAGTAACATGCCTACTGAGCCTATAGCTTCAGGGAGAGTGACTGCAAACAGTTTGTGGATTCCTTTTCCATTCTGCTTTTGGCAAAATACAACAATAAAGAGATGTTCTAAGAAAAGAACTAGGTGATTTGAAAAAAAAAATAAAGGGGAATAGATAATACAGAAATGTTAAGACCTTGAAGGATTGGAAAATTAGAAAACCCAACTGCTTTTAGGCCTAAGATAAAAAAAGACTAAAAATGATTTTGGTGGACAAAAGCTCATTTTAATTGTTAAGTTATGTAGAGTCTCAGCCTTGAGCAAATCATATTGAGAGCATTTCTTCCTAAGAAAACCTGTCTGTGTTCCAGATGGCATAAAGATAGTTTCGCCAAACTGAGAAATAGAGGCAAGAGGTACTGAAGCTGCCTTGCAAACACCTACAGAAAGACTTAGTAATCAAGCAAAAGTGAGTTTATTAAACTTACAGTATTTCAAAAACTGAAGATTAGGGAATGATAGGAAAGTTTTAGGGCTGGGGTTGAGTGACTTTAAGGCAGACATCGTAAAGCAAGGATGGTTCAAAATGGGCCAATTATGACATACTACCTTTGGATGTTGTGGACTCAGTAAGGCAATGAGCTTGATGCAAACTTGATAAAGCAGGTGTTGTTCCTAATGAGCATGTGAGTTGCTTCATAGCCTTACATTTCGGGAAAAGATATTTTCTGGACCAAACAACTAACTTGTGCTTGGTCTCCACATATTGAAGTAGGGACAGGGATTTATTACTAGTCTCATTGGTTAACTCATAGAAAACAACCTATATTCACAAGGACAGGAAAGTATGGTCTAAGAATTCTTTAACACAGACACAAGAAATTATGTTGATTTCAATTATAAAGTTTCACTTTGGGTCATTCTCCAGCCTATTTTAGAGGATAAATTATTTATTATCACAAGCCATCTAAATGTGCATTACTACTCGATGAGTCATGATCATGTATTAAGTTTCCTTGTTGGATGATTATTTGTTGGACTATTTAATAGAAAAGTTGCAGCATTACAGCATGTAAAAGTCTGAAGATAATACATATGTGCTCTGTATCACAGGCAAATGCTAAGAAAAGGATTACGGTCAAAGTTTGAAATTCATTTCTAAACCAAGAGTAAAGAGTACCCAAATTAAAGCAAGAAAACATCAGCCTCATTAGTCATTAAGGAGATGCAAATTAAAACTACACTGAGATACCACCTAACTCCAGTCAGAATGGCCATCATCAATAACTCAAAAAATAACAGATGCTAGAGAGGATGTGGCAAAAAGGGAACACTTCTACACTCTCGGTGGGAGTGTAAACTAGAAGAGGCTCTGTGGAAATCAGTGTGGTAATTCCTAAAAGTTCTAAAAATCAACCTTCCATATGACCCCGCAATCCCCCTACTGGGAATCTACCCAGAAGAACTCAAATCACTCTATGAAAAAGATACTTGCACATGTATGTTTATTGCAGCATTGTTTACAATAGCAAGATCATGGAATCAACAATGCTGTCCATCAAAAGAGGACTGGATTTTAAAAATGTGGTACATACACATAATGGAATATTGCACAGCCATAAAAAAGAACAAAATCATGAATTTTGAAGCAACTTGGATGGAATTAGAGTTTATAATACTGAGTGATCTCTCACAGAAACAAAGAGCTGAGTATCACATGTTCCCACTCATAAGTGGACCTTGAACAACTATCATAATACTATATTAAAAGGATTGACAGTAGCAGGAAACTGCGGGCGGGGGGCGCAGGGAGATGAGATGGACAATAGTCGATATCTGCCTGGGGTAGGGGGGACACACCTCATCAACAAGGGTACCTGCACAATGAATATTTGTATGCCTCACCCTAAATTGAACCACAATTTTAAAATAAAAATTAAAAGAGGAAAAAATTTAAAAAGGAAAGCGTTCAGAGAGCTCATTGTATTTGTGATTGTTTTTGAATTGCTGGGTGGTAGGAAGTGTATCTTATAATTTTCTATTTGCAAGCATTTTTTCCTTGATTTAGCCCACCACCACTATGACCGCCAGCTGAAACTGATTTACCAAAGATTGCATACATAATATTTATTTGTTTTTGTTACTCTTTTTAAAATATAGCCAGGCGTAGTGGTTCACACCTGTAATCCCACTACTTTTTGGGAGGCTGAGGCGAGAGGACTGATTGAGCCCAGTAGTTCGAGACCAGCCTAGGCAACAAAGCAAGACCTCATCTCCACAAAAAAATTTAAAAGTCACCTGGGAGTGGTGGCCCGCACCTGTAGTCCCAGGTACTTGGGAGGCCGAGGCAGAAGGATCACCTGAGCCCTGGAGATCAAGGCTGCAATGATCTGTGATCATGCCACTGCACTCCAGCCTGGGTAACAGAGGGAGAAACTAACTCAAAAAATAAAAATAAAATATTTCTTAAGTGTGTGTATAGCTCACATTTATTTCAATGTTTAGCCTTAGAAAGGTTTGGGGTCTTTATTTAGTGGTTTGGTGATGTTTTTGTGGTCAGAAATATGTTGTAGTAACTTAACACTTATTTGTATCAATTAGCCTATATGAAAACTGGTTTCCTTAGATGTCATTTTACTTAAAGTTGCAATTTTCCAGAACCCATTGATGACATTCAGTGGGATTTTTATTAGAGTTGTGGGGTACACGTGAGGGTTTGCAATATAAGCGGGCTGCATGCAGGTAAATTTTGGGCTTTTGCTGGTACTTTCTCCTCCTGGTAGCGGACCAGGTACTCATTGTGTTGCCACGTGTTCCCCACCCTCCTGCCTCCCTCCCTCCTCTAGCTGTGCCCTGCGAATGCTGATGCCACCTTGTGCTAATGTGACTAGTGTTCCGTGCTATGTGACTAGTGTTCAGGGTCCGCTTATGCGTGAGAACATGCGGTTTTCAGTTCTTTGCTTCTGTGCTAGTTCACTCAGGATAACAGTGGATTCCTTGTGTGTGTGTGTGTGTGTGTGTGTGTGCTTGTGTGTGTGTGTGTGTGTGTTGGGGTCTCATCCTGTCACCCAGG
>CAUYQG010114014.1:0-28651 GCA_963574415.1 Tarsius wallacei
TGGAAGGCTGAGGCGGAAGGATTGCCGGAGCCCAGCAGGTTGAGGCTGCGGTGGCCGGGAGCGGCCACTGCACTCCAGTCTGGGCGACAGAGTGAGACTTCAACTCAAAAAATAAAAATAAAAAAATAAAAAAAATAAAAATAAAAAAAAACAGCTTAACCTTTGTTGATCTCTTCTATTGTTTTAAAGTCATGATTTATGTATTTCAAGTCATTTCAAGTTATGATTTTATTTATTAAATTTGTTATTTACTTTCTTTTGTACTTTCTTAGTTCTCTTTTTTCTAGTACCTACATGTATAAAGTTAGTTTGCTTATTTAAGATCTTTCTTTTCTATTAAGATAGCCATTTGCTACTCTACATTTCCCTCTTAAAATTGCTTTTTCTTCATCCAATAATTTTTTCCATGTATTGTTGATGTTTATATTTTTATTTGTATAATGATTCCTTTTGATTTCCTTTTTATTTTTTATTTAACACATTGGTTGTTCAAGAGTGTGTTGTTTAATTTACACAATTTGTGACTTTTTTTCTTGTTATAGATTTCTATTTTATACCATTATGTTGAAAAATACTTAATATAATTTCAATCTTAAATTTTTAAAGATTTTTGCGGCCTGACATATGAGAATGTCTCATGTGTACTTGAGAAAGCTGTGTATTCTGCCTCTGTTAGAGAAAATATTATGTGTATGTCTTTTAGTTTCATTTGGTATAAAGTGAAATTTAAGTCCAGTAATTCCTGCTTGATTGTATATTTGGATGATCAATGTATTATAAAAAGGAGGGTATTAACATCTACTATTAATGTATTGCTGTCTATTTTACTCTTTTTTTTTTTTTTTTTTTTTTTGAGTTGGAGTCTCACTCTGTCACCCAGACTGGAGAGCAGTGGCCGCTGGGCTCTGGCGATCCTTCTGCCTCAGCCTTCCAAGTAGCTGGAACTACAGGCGTGCACTACCACACCCGGCTGGTTCTTGATTTATTGTAGAGATGAGGTCACGCCAAGTTGCCCAGGCAGGTCTCGAACCCGCGGGCTCAGGCAATCCACTCACCTCAGCCTCCCAAAGCTCGGGGATTACAGGCTGAGCCACCGAGCCTGGCTTTATTTTACTCTTTAGTTTTGTAAATATTTGCTTTTATATATATGTGCTCCATTGTTGAGTACATATGTATTTACAATTGTTATAACATCTTGGTTAATTAACCTTTTATCATTGTATAGTGACTATTTTTTATGCATTTGTATCTTAGTCCACTGTATCTTATATAAATATAGCTATCCTGGTCTTCTTTGGTTTCCACTTGTATGGAATATCTTTCTTCATCCCTTCGTTTTCAGCTTATGTGTGTCATTAAAACAGAAATGAGTCTCATTGGAGGATGTAGTAGAAACTCATTTAAAAAAAATCCATTCAGCTACACTCTGTCTTTTGATTAGAGAAATTAATCTATTTACAGTTAATTATCGACAGGTAAAAAATGCTTGCTTTGATTTTTGTTTTCTGTTTTGTGAGGTTTTTTAAAATTTCTTTCTTCCCTCTCTTTGTGTCTTTCTTTTGGAGTTTATAATTTCTGGTAATATATGCTTTAATTCTTTTTATTTTTTGTATTACTATAAATTTTGCTTTGTGGTTATCACAAAATTCACAGAAAACCTTTTACAGCTATAACAGTTTATTGTAATCTTATAACAAATTAACATTAATCACCTATATCATTCTTCAATTTTATCCCCTTTCATATGTTGTGTTTTTGATATCATGATTTATATCTTTTTCTATTGTGTATTCATTAACAAATTATTGTATATATATATTTGATTTTAATCTTTATACTAAAGTTAAAAGTAATTTAGACATCATGATTATAGTATTAAAGTATTCTGATTTTGAATTTAAGCTTATCTTTACACTTAATTTTTATACTTTCATAGTTTTCATTTTGCTAATTAGAATATTCTTGTTTTGATTTGAAGAACTCCCTTTGGCATCTCTTGTAACACAGATCTAGTGTGATAAACTTCTTCAGATTTTGTCTCTGAAAGTATTTATTTCTCCTTCATTTTTGAAGGAGAGCTACACCCAATAAAATATTCTTGGATGGTAGTTTCCTTCTCTCTGCATTTTGAATATTGCATTCCTCTCTCTCTTTGCTTACAAGTTTTCCACTGAGAAATCTGCTGCTAGCATTCTGGAGGTTCTCTTGTGTATAATATGCCTATTTTCTTAGTGCTTCTAAAATTCTCTTTGTCTTTGATTTTTGACAGTTTTATTATAATGTGTCTAAGAGAAAGTCTCTTTGGCTCTAACTTGTTTAGTAATCTTTGAACTTGATGTGCATGGATGTCCATATATTTTCCCATATTTGAGCAACTTTTAGCCATAATTTCATTAAATAAGCACTTGCTCTTTTATTTTTTCTAGTCCTCCTTTCCATTTTGCACATTTTGGACCATTTGATGGTATCTCATATATCCTGTCGACTTTCTTCATTCTTTTTCATTCTTTTTTTCTTTATTCCTCTGAGCAATTTAAAATGAACTGTTTTTGAGTTCACAGATTCTTTTTTCTGGCTGATTAAGTGTCCTATTGGTTCTCGCTATATATATTTTATTTTATTAATTTATTTTTTTTAGCGTCATAATTTCTGTTTGGAATTTTTTAATACTACCTCTGTTGAACCTCTAATTTTAGTCATGTATTGTTTTTCTGATACAGTTGTGCTGCCTATTTGCATTATCTTTAAGTTCTCGGAATTTCCTTAAAGATTTATTTTGAATTTCTTGTACAGAAATTTGTAAAACTCAATTTCTGTGAATCAACTACTAGAAAATTCTTCTTCTTCTTTGGTTGTGTCATATTTCCTTGATTTTTTTCATGTTTCTTGTTACTTTGCACTGATGTTCATGCATTTAATATAGCACTCACTTTTTCTAGGTTTATCGACTATTTTCACTCACCTGTGGATGGGAATGAGGGTACTGGTTGAGTAGGGTGTAGCAGTCCTGACTTTAGTGATGGTACAGCAGTTCAGGTTCCATAAAACTTCACTAGTAGCCGGGCTCGGTGGCTCAGCCTGTAATCCCTCGCTTGGGGAGGCTGAGGTGAGTGGATTGCCTGAGCCCGTGGGTTTGAGACCCGTCTGGGCAACTTGGTGAGATCTCATCTCTACAAAAATCAAAAATTAGCCGGGCATGGTAGCACGCACCTGTAGTTCCAGCTACTTGGAAGGCTGAGGCGGAAGGATCGCCGGAGCCCAGCAGGTCGAGGCTGCGATGGCCGGGAGCAGCCACTGCCCTCCAGCCTGGGTGACAGAGTGAGACTTCAACTCAAAAAAAAAAAATGAGCTTAGGTCTGAAAACTGAACAAGGGATTGCATCTTTTTATCGGGTCTTGATTGCTCCTTGATTTCTCGTGCACAAGCTGAATAACACCCTTGTTGACTGTCCATCCATTTGACCCTGAGGCATACTGGGTTACCACTTCCATTTTTCCAGCCATTATGAGCACTGTGGCCCCTGCTTCTGGTGATTAAAGCACTGTCCCTTGACCTCTATTGCTTGGGGATCCTACCTTCCATGGCTGTCAGGGAACCAGGTTCTGTCACAGCATCTTCCCCCTACCCGGGCTAGAGAGGAGAGCCCCCACTGAACGTGTTAGTACACGGGTGCCCCCTCACTAGCACAGTCAGCGTCCTCTGGGCGCCTCTGCAGAATGTATTATTAGACAGACGTTCTGGATCCTTCCTCTGGAGCCTTTTAATCCTTCCCTCCGCGGTCTGCCATGGCAATTCTGGCAGATCAACTTTGCTCAGCATGGCGGTCACTTTCTCCATGCCTCCGGGAGCGTCCCAGTGTGAGTGAGCCCATCCCGAGGATCTCGCATCTTAGGAAATCACACCAAAGCCAGACTCTTCTCCACCCAGTGCCATGTTCTGTCCTCTAACTGACATCCTCGGATCCAGGCCTGTGTGTACCGTCTGGCTTGGCTCTGCAGCCCCTGAAGGATGGTCCCTTTCCTCCCATATTGGACCCATCATGCCCCCAGCTGGATTATGCTGTGACCTGGTCTTAACTTTAGGCCTAATAGCTGAGGGTGCTTCAGGAGAAGCACTGTTGCCCAGCACAGGGAGAGTGCCAGTTCCTTCCAGGAAAGGATGGGCCTTTCACATGCTCAGAAGGGCCGACTGAGTCTGGGAATTCGCAGTCTCCTGTGGCATCCATATCCAGGTCTCCAGCCCACATATCAGACTCCCAGGTTCTACACACCGGGGGCTTGAATTTGACATAACAGAACTGCTTCGTTGGGCCTCTCACTTGAGTCTCTGCCCTCTGCTGAAGGAGATGAGAGCTTCTTTGGATGCCACAAAGAGGCCCTCTGAACTTCACTCCCGCCTTTCCGTTGCCTGTGACTGGCCCTCAACTCCTTTCTCTCTCTGCACGTCATGGGCTAGCCATCCATACCTCTCACGTGCACGCCTGCTAGTGCATTTCCCCGCTTCACCACCGGGGGAGCAGCTGAGCCACGCCCTGTGCCAAGCCTCCTGCCGCCCTGCCCCACCCTGCTCCCTGCTGGCCCCGTGGTAAGCTGTCCAGTTCCAAACCACACCTGTCAGCTGCTTTCTTGGACGATTCCCAGGTTAGGATCCCAGAAGCAGAAGCTGATAGGGAGTGTGGGGTGCATGACGCTTGTTAGAGGTCAATGCCTGTGAAAGGAAAGGCTGCGGGACCAGATCTGTGCAGAGGGGAAAGCCAACTGCGGCGCAGACCGGTCAGAGGCCACTCGCTCCGTTCCGCCGGGGGAGGGGGCGCAGGCCCGCATGCCTCCCCTTACCCGGCCACCAGAGGGGGCTGCTAAGGCGGCCTCGGCCTAGGGCAGGGCAGCCCTGGACAAGAGGGGCTGCCCTGAGAGACTCTGGCTGAGGGCCCTGCAGCTGGGCAACACGTCCTGCCTTAAGGGACATACAGCTGGGTGATGAGGGAGAAACCAAACCCATTTTGTTGATGAGAAGCTCCTTCCAGAAAGATCTGAAGTATGGCTGGGATTTCAATAGAAAACAGAGAGGGGAAGGAGCTGCTCAGTGGAAGAAAACCCCTGAAGGCATCCCAGAAGGCAGGCAGGTGGAGGCTGTGGGTTGGAGGAGGCATCCCTGTAGGGAGGCTCCTCTGGACTTGGGGACACGATGTAGCCGCCTGGGAGCCTCTTGAGACTCAACATCTGTTTGTTTCTCTCTCTTGAGAAGCAGTTGTGACTATTCTTGATTAATCCCAGGGATCTGCCAGGGTTCCCAGTAATGCCCTGGGTGGCACTCATGATGCTAGCAAAGTTCTTCCGAGAAATGTCTAATATACAGCATCGCTGCTGAAGAAACGGAGAAGGACCTGCCCCTGCAACTTACTGCAGGAAGTCCTGGCATTCTGACTGGGCATCACGTCTGCTGATTTCTGCCGGGGGTAGGTTATGAGAGGGGTTGCTGCCTGTCCCCAACTCCCAGGGGCTGCAGGCAGAGCCCTGGGGGTTCACTCACCTCTCAGGAGCAGATGGCCAAAGCAGTGTGGTAAGACTTTCCTGTGCTATTAATTATTTAAAACAGAGAATAAAGGAACACCAGAACAACACTTTGGCCACCTACATACACCTAGCGGTATCCTGAGATGTCTCCTCCGTTGATCATTTTGCAAGGACTAAAATGAGGGCCCTTGCAGGGAGGTAGAGAACCCTTGATTTGAGAAGAGACTAACGAGAAGGAATTTTCTTTTCATTTTTTGCATTTGCTTTCAATTGTACTTGAACCTGGGCAAATCCCAAATCCCCTTGACACTCCCTTCCCGGGTTCCAATCCCCTTCCAGAGGTGACCGTGGTCAGTGTTTATCCTTCCAAATCTGTCTCTATGCATGTACCTACCCATATGTGTACAGATAAAATAAATTTTGTGGAAACATTTTTTTTTTTGAGTCAGAGTCTCACTCCTTTGCCCAAGCTGGAGTGCAGTGGCACACATGCTCACAGACACCCCAGCGTCGACCTTTCGGGTTCCAGCGACCCTTCTGCCTCAGCCTTCCGAGTATTCAAAACTACAGAGGTGTGCTACCACGCCGGGCTACTTTTTATTTTATTGTAGAGGTGAGGTCTTGCCAAGTTGCCTGGGCTGGTCTCAAACCCTTGGGCTCTGGCAGTCCACTCTCCTCAGCCTCCCAAAGTGCTGGGATTACAGACTGAGCCACCGAGCCTGGCCCGAAGCATTTTTTTTTAAGGTAGGCTGGACGTGGTGGCTCATGCCTGTAACCCCAGCACTTTAGGGAGGCTGAAGCAAGAGGATTGCTTGAACCCAGGAGTTTCAGACTATCCTAGACAACATAGTGAGACCTTGTCTCTACAAAAAACTCAAGAAATTATCCAAGTGTGGTGGTGTGCACCTGTAGTCCCAGCTACTCAGGAGGTTGAGATGGGAGGATTACCTGAGCCCACAAGGTAGAGGCTATGGTGAGCCATGATCATGCCACTGCACTCCAGCCTGGGCAACAGAGGGACTCCGACTCAAAAAAAAAAAGTGTTTTCCATAGTGCCCTGAAACTTGCATTTTTTTCACAACATTGTATCTCGGAAATATTTCCCTATCAGCAGTGTGGTGGCATTGTGACGCATCTGTGGCCAGGACACACGTTGTCCAGCACTGGCTGGCACACACGGCTTCTTACCTGCCTCTGCAGTGGCTCCCACATTTGCACATCCTCGCCAGCATCTCCATCTCCTGGGCCAGGCCTACATGAAGGGTCAGCTTCTCCCATGGGACATGCAGACCAAGATGGAGGCAGAGAGAGTCTCTCAGGGGTCTCGCAGGCCCCAACTGTTCTCTCTCTGCCATACTCACACTGCTCTTCTCTCCCTGCCCTGTGGACCCCAAGCTCTCACATCTGATGAGAGGATAACAGCCTCCCCAAGACAGTCTAACCTGCTCCAGACTAACTGTGCAAAGTCACACATAAGCATACACACACACACACACACATGTACACGTGCACGCGTCTATACCCTCTGAGATTCTTCTTCTCTAACTGAACTGTTAAGAACATGTAAGATACTTCATTGTTTACTCTCTGTAACCTCTATGGAAAGGGCAATGATATTTAGTTCCTCTCCTATACAGGGACCTTTGGGACATTTCACTTTGTCCCTCTCACAAACCACACTATAATAATCACCTTGTTCGTGTGTGTTTGCTTTTTAACCATATCTATGATTATTTCTCCAAGACAGAAAAATAAAACGGATGACTCAGTTTACATGTTAGTAGATAGGTCCAAATTTCAGGAAGGCCGCCTTTGCCTAGGACCAGCATAGTTCGGGAATGTTGACACAGTGGTTTTAGTCTCTTTTCCAACAAGGAGAGAAAAGCCTTTGGCAGCAATCAATTCGTTCAGATAAGCACCTTCCTTGGGCTCAGCAGTGTGGCTGGCACTAACATACACTCGACACGGGACTTCCTAGACTGCTCTGTGTGCCTGAAAACATGTAAGGCGCACATAGAGTGGGGTGGGTTGAATCGCTGGTCTTGATTCTCCACGTCTTCTTATGGCACTCCCGTCCCTTGGCCGTGGTCTCGGGAGGGCAGAGTGTGTCTTTCTCCCTTGACTCAAGGTTTGGTCTTGTGACTTGCATTAGCTAGTTGACATTTCAGATACAAAGTGGGCAGAAACTTGAAATGTGCTGGTGCAGCTGGGCTTGTCGTGCTTTGGGGCATGAAAAGGATATGTCTCAGGTGCTTGTTGGTCCAAGGGGACTGAGGAGTGGATGGTACAAACTCAGCCCACAGCCTGGAGCCACGACTCACAGAGGCCAGCCCGGATCAGCAGAGCCCACACAGTTCAGAGTCACACATTGCAGTTAGTTGGATCTTTTCAGTCTCCTTCAGTTTGGAACGTTTCTTAGCCACTCTGACCTTGACACTTTTGAAGATTACAGGTCCATTTTTTGCAGAATGGGTTTCAACTTGGTCCTCATGAGTTTAGATTTTGGTCATACACCTTTGGCACGGATATCAGAGAAGTGACGTTGTGTTCTTCTTGTAACTTATCCATGTGTGTCCCACCTCGCCTTCCAGGTGTCCTGTCATTGATGGTGTTCACTCTGACACCCCTCCCTGGGAGGCCTTCTCCTTCCTCTGTGCTCTGCTCCCCACTCCAGGCCATCTTTCCACACAGACACTCTCCTCCCCCCCCACCCCCGCCATACTGCTCTCCCCCAGGTGTTCCGAGGCCCACCTTGCTCGGTTTTAGGACCAGTGTGTTCAGAAAGGGATGGGCAAACCCAGGAAAGGAAGTAAAGGGAATGAACCTCTGACAATCTGGCTGCTAGAAGAACAGAGTGTGGAAGGCAAGAGTAGGAGGAGGACCCATTGAGAGACCATCGTAACCATCCAACGAGACCGTGGAGAGTCAGGAGCCATGGGGACAGTAAGAAGCGTCATCACCTAGATACATTCTAAGGGTAAAGTCAATAAGGTGTGATGAAAGACTTAGGAATTCTGTTCAACGGTCATGTATTTTTATCTTGCTTAGTCAAGGCTCTCTGGCTGCAAACAGAAATTCACTCAAATGTATGCAAAGAGACGCATTGTAAGGATTCGGGTGTGTCTCTCAGAACAAGACAGTGAGGCAGCCAGGCCTCACGAAGGCCAAGGACCAGGTCCTGGAGAGCTACAGGAACCGGGGCTGGCATTCTTCCTCAGACTCCCTGGCCACACAGTCACCCATCAATGCTGTCCCTGCATCCTCCTCTCCTGGCTGACCTCCTTCCTCTGTCCTCCATAGTGATGGTGACTACGTCTCCTGCTGTACAGATTCCCATTCACAAGACTAGTGGGAGCCAACTAGTGCCCGGTTTCCAGTTCCAGATTCCCAAGAGAGGGAATCTGAGCGGTCCCCGAGGGTCAGTGGTCCACCTCTTATAGCCAGGAGGGCAGGACTACATCGTGCAAACCTGGCTCCTGGGCCCATTTTCTAAAAAACTGATACATAATATTTTATATATTTATGGAACGTGTGTTATTTTGCTCATGCTTTGGGGTATCCATCACCTTCAGTACTTATTATTTCTATATGTTGGGAATATTTTCTCTCTTCAAGCTACTTTGAACATAATTGCTAACTAAAATATAAATATATGTACATATGTGTGTATCTATATTTCTATGGATCTATATCTGTATATCTACAGGTCTAGTCACCCTACTTTGCTATTGCACATTAGAACTTATACCATCTATAGACATACTCGTACCTGTGCATAAAAAAGACTGGGAGACTACTTCCCACAATGTAATCTATTTAAGTGGTAGGGTAGAGGTTGGATCATTTATGACTTGACATATTTAAAAAATATTCTATAATTAAAATATAAATGTATCCTAATAAAAAAAAAGAACTTATACCATCTATCTAACTATATGTGTATACCCATTGGCCAGCCTTTCTTTCCTGGGCCCATTCTTGATTGGAGGGGGAACACTTCTTAGGAACTCAAGGTCAACAGCAGTTCAGACACACCCCCAAAGTGTCACCTACTTACCCATTAAATGCAAAGGATTGCATAGTGGCTGTGAAGTACGCAGAAACAGGACATAATCTGTGTCCTCCAGCCCACAGCCTCTGAAGGGAACTAAGACATGCCACCATAAGAAAATGATTCAGAACAGTAATGGTGATGTGGCAGGAGCTCCGAACAGCACTGGCGGCCTTAGAAATGGAATGAACACTACCTACCACTAGGCTATCTCATCATCAGCATCTCGGTTCACAGGACAGAGGTAGGGGGGTGATGCTTGGTGATCTTGTAGTGGGAAAGACAGGCCCAGCAGAGCACCTTGGCCACTGCCCTCTTGCTCTGCAGACCACAAGCCTCAACAGGGCCTTGGATCCTCTCACCGCTGATTTATGGCTTGTGCAGTCAGCAATTTATACCCTCCGTGGCTATGTTTTTATAGTACTGCTCTTCAAGAGCTGACTTTATGCTTTAGGCATATAAATCTGTTCGAGGGAGGTGTATGGCACAAGAAGTCTTCCCTAGGTAGGGAGGATTTTCTCATCTATAGATTCTTTCAGAGTCGTCCCAACCTGACTCCCCCCTTACGTGGTCAGGGTATCTTTATTCACCAAAAAGTCAGTCCAGTCTACAGTTCCAGTGGGCCTGGGAGATGGGGCCCGTCTCCTTCTCGAAGCCCTTAAATGTTCACTGAGCTACTCAATTCCCCACAGGCTTGGAGGGTCAATCATGGCCATTTGCAAAGGAGTTTTGCTAATGCCCACCTGCTCTCGTTAATTCCATCATCTCTAGGTCCTTGGCCAAAGAGGCTACAGGACAACAAAACAGATGTGGAATCTTGTTACAACTCATTCCGGTTGTCATCTAAATCTTACATGGCTGGAATCATATTTGCAGTCTAAAGCAATATGGTGCTAGGAGGAAAAAAGAAGCATCATGCAAATTCTTGAAATTCCTGTTCACTTCCTGTTCTTGCTTTTCGAGTGTTGTTTTGGCTGGAGGAAAGCTGTAGTGTTTGATGTGGGGTGGGGTGGGGGGGCGGGGGGTGAGGGATACATATCTCTTGTGACTGAACAAGCAGAGCTTTTAGCAGACTGGTCTCCCACCTCCAAGCCAAGCAGCGCAACCCCGATGGCTTCCTTAAGAGCTGCCTGCTCCTGTTAGAGGCAGGAGGAGGCCTGTGCTGGCCAGGCGCCTGGCGGAGAGGGTTTTGGAGAGGGCTTGTTGGGTGACAGCAGTGAAGGACCGGCTCCCTGGACATGGGCTCTCCTCTGCCCTTGGTTCTGTCTTGCAAGCTCCTTCTTTGATTCAGGGACCATGGATTTTGTTCACAAGGAAATATTTACGAATGCTTCCCCTGTGTAGTTCACCCTGGATCAGCACTTCCCAGGGCGGGTTTCATGCAACATTAGTCCCATGAAATGCTCGTCGAAAGATAAGTGTGGGCAACGCTATCTGCGGCAGTCCTGTCCTGGGATTAGTAGAACAGTTTGCTCTATGAAAGACATTAGAAGCCCAGTAGCAAAGAAGCCTGGTTAACTTTGTTTAACTTGTTTCTGAAACCTATTGAACCATGGACACATACCTCCTGCAGTGCCCTTTCTTGTCATCGGTTCTTTTTCCTGGAACTAGCCCTCTAGGAAACACACCTAAGGGAATGTCACTCCTGACTGACTTGGCCAGGTGGTGCTGAGTTTGAGGTCACCACAAGGGGCACCAGAAAATATTGACATATTCAGGCCTGGTGCATGCCTATAATCCCAGCACTTTGGGAGGCCGAAGTAGGAGGATCACTTGAGGCCAGGAGTTTGAGACCGGCCTAGGCAACATAGCGAGATCTTATTTCTGCAAAAAAATAAAAAATTAGCTGGCGTGGTGGTGGTGTGTACCTGTAGGATCGCCTGAACCCAGGAAGTCGAGGCTGCTGTGAGCTGTGATCGTGCCACTGCACTCCAGCCTGGGAGACAGAGTGAGACTCTGACTCAAAAAAGAGAAAATATTGACATACCGAATTCCTTCCATGAGCCAGGAATATGTTGCTCCTGGAAAATAGGACTCTCTTGTATAAATGTGGACTCTGCATCTCAAAAACATAAAGACATATTTTAAGAAATTAAGGCCGGGTGTGGCAGCTCACACCTATAATTCCAGCATTTTGGGAGGCTGAGGCAGGAGGATCATTTGAGCCCAGGAGTTCAAGACCAAATAGGGCAACATAGCAAGACCTGTCTCTACAAAAAGTTTTTAAAAATTTGCTGGTGTGGTGGTCCCAGCTACTCAGGAGGCTGAGGCTGGAGAATCACTTGAACCCAGGAGTTTGAGGCTGCAGTGAGCCACGATCATGCCACTACACTCCAGCCTGAGTGGCAGAGCAAGACCCTATTTCTAAAAAAATTAATTAAATGATTTTAAAAAGTTTAAATCAACATAACTTACCCACCTAAGGAGAAAGTTGAACTTGACGATCCAAGCAACATCAAACAAGCATATGTAACTGTGGCAGAAAAAACATTTAAAATTGGAAGAATTATCTCTAATCTATGAACTTCTTTTGTGACCCAGCTCATTTTGATCCATTCAATATCTTGAGCTCTTTAAACTTCGGTTACCCTGTCCACCCCACACTGTGTCACCCGGAGGGACTTGGAATGGAGTGCATGCTGTGTATGTACATACATACCTAAATATACAGTTTTAGTACATTGCAAACTTGAGACATCAGATGTTACAGGTGACTTGTTATGTCTTGGTTTTCCCTGAGGTTCCAGATGGTCAAGAACAAGATGATTGACGACAGCATTCCTACACGCCAGAGTAGGGCACTAACCCACCCATGTGAGGTTTGAAAAGGAAGTTGTCAAAAATGATTTCACAACCCTTGGCAAATGTCTGCCTTAGGGGCAAAAAAGCATAAGGTTGAAGAAGTTAGAAATAATCATTTCTCTGGGAGAGAACTATTGGCGTGTTGTAGGGGGACACACACTCAGTGACAATGTGAGCACACCCAGGGTGTGGCCCTAAGCCGGGGGCTGGAGCCTGGGGAGGGGTGCTAGGTGGCCAAGCAGGATGTCCTCTCTCCCTCAGGCTCCATGTCCGGGCATGAAGGTCATGTGGAGGCCACAGGTGAAGTGTCTTCCATGCCTGCTGACCAAATCTAGCAGCTATGCATAGTAAATGTTCTCAAGCATCCTTCCTTGAAGCTGTTGGCCCCTTGGACTGATTCAGACCAGATTGGGCACTCCTGGATCAATGGTTACCTTTAGTTCGCCTTTAGTTCACTGTAATATGAAAAAACAGCCCACCCAAGAGAGAAATCATAGCCATTTTGTATACATGCAACATGTGTATAAGCATGTTCTCACACTACACCTGTGTACTAGAAACCCTAACTCTTTTTTTTTTTTTTTGGAGTCAGAGTCTCACTCTGTTGCTTAGGCTGGAATGCAGTGCCACGCTCGTGGCCACCCCAGTGTTGACCCGCTGAGCTCAGGTGATTCTTCAACCTCAGCCATCCAAGTAGCCAGAACTAACTCAGCTAATCTGTTGATTTATTGTAGAGATGAGGTCTCACCAAGTTGCCCAGGCTGGCCTTAAACCCCTGGGCTCGGGCAGTTCTCTCACCTCAGCCTCCCAAAGTGCTGGGATTACAGACATGAGCCACCGCACCGGGCTACCCTTTTCACACTTAACTCTGCACCCTACCCTACAGAAAATGCCATGCAACCCATATGCCTTTTACAATCGGGAGCAGTCCTTTCCTCTCCAGCTGGCTGCTCCTGGACCACCTTCCCTGTAAGTTCCCGAATACAGCCCAAGTCTTGTCTGTTGTCTCTGGGTCACTTATTCGGCCCCTAGGACACAAAGCCTCCCCTCTTGGGGTCTTTGGGGGCCTGGGATTACTTATGCGTGGCATCTCTCACTGCCGTTGGTCCCCAGGACTTAGCTGTGAGGGTGGAGCTGGGAAAACACCCCTTCCTGCCCCCAAAGACTGTGGGAAGAGGCAGCACGCAGAAGACTCGAGAGAGAGATGTGTAGGTGCGCAAGACCCAATCTTCCCCCAGAGAGGCGTGGCGGATGGACCACGGGAAGAACACAGGGAGCAGAGAAGGCTCTTGCCCCACTTCCGATGGGGCCTTTGGAAGGTCACCAACACAGTATGAGGCCAAGGAGAACAACGGGCCCGGCAGCATGGTCAGGGGAAAGAGTCTGCTTGCCATCCTCAGAGGAGCCAGGAGCCTCAGTGGAGCTCTTGCCCAGGCTCAGGACAGGACAACGGTCCCCTGTGACATCAGCCAGCTCACACCAAGGACAGACACAAAGACAGAGAACGCTTCCTGTAGACCATGAATTCTCACAAGTCCTTTCCCGACCACCCACTAAGACGGGGAGAAGAGACCAGCTTCAAGAGATTGCTTAAGGTTCAGGCTCCATGATCTACTGCCCTGGGTGACACTAGTTTTCTTCCTGCTCCCAGTAAGTAGGAGTGGGTGGGGTGGGGGCTTTTACCAGTTCTAGCCTAGAATAAGGAGGCTACACCTTCCATGCACATCTGAGAATGGTGTGAGCTATGTGTATGGCTCCATGCAAACAAATCAAGGTGTGGTTTCTTTGTTTTGTTTTGTTTTTGAGTTGGAGTCTCACTCTGTAGCCCAGACTGGAGTGCAGTGGCACGCTCACAGCCACCGCAGCCTCGACCTGCTGGGCTCCAGCGATCATTCTGCCTCAGCCTTCTAAGTAGCTGGAACTACAGGCATGCACCACCACGCCTGGCTAGTTTTTTGATTTGTTGTAGAGATGAGGTCTCACCAAGTTGCCCAGGCTGATCTTGAACCCGTGGGCTCAGGCAATCCTCTCACCTCGGTCTGCCAAAGTGCTGGGATTATAGGTGTGAGCCACTGTGCCTGGCTGTGGTTTTTTTTTTGTTTTTTTTTTTTTAATGACGTTACCTTCTGATGGAACACAATAAGCTACTCTAGTTAGGGCTCAGTCTGTCCACCTGTCTACTGGGAATCAAGGATGAAAATAGTTTCGTCTAGAAATAGTTCACTGCTCAATTTAATGGAATATTTTAAATTCTGAACAGGTTATCCAAGGATGGGTTGGTGGCTTCACAATGCTCATGGCAGTGGCTTTGTGCAGGGCCGAAGGCAAGGGCACTGGGATCAAAAGGCCCTGGGTGGGAACGCTGCTGCCACCACTCCCAGCCTGTGACCTCTGCTGCTCTGTTCCTCTCCCAGAGGCCAGGTGCTTACCTGTAAAATGAAGACGATACCCAGCCCTACCTCATGGGCCCTTGGGAGGACCCTTCAGATAAAGCTGGGGAAGTGCTTGGTTCAGGGCCTGCTACATGGCTCAAGAATTGTTATTGTTGCTCGTCAACAAGTGAAGATTGGCTGGGCACGGTGGCTCAAGCCTATAATCCCAGCACTTTGGGAGGCGGAGGCAAGAGGATTGCCTGACACCAGGGGTTCAAGACCAGCTTGGGCAGCATGGTGAGACCTCGTCTCTACAATAAATCAAAAAATTAGCCCCGTGTGGTGGTGCACACCTGTAGTTCCAGCTTCTTGGAAGGCTGAGGTGGAAGGATCGCCTGAGCCCAGCAGGTTGAGGCTGCGGTGGCCATGAGCAGTGTGCCACTGTACTCCAGCCTGGGTGACAGAGTAAGGCTCCCACTAAAAAAAAAAAGAAAAAAGTGAGGATTATTACTATTACTATTTCCACAGCTGTCTCTTTGCTGCATTATAAGACATGCGACTACTGAGCTACTGATTCTTATTTTTTTAAGAGACACAGCAAAACTCTTGTTTTATTTTTTGAGTCAGGGTCTCACGCTGTCGTCCAGGCTAGAGTGTAGTGGCGCAAACATGGCTCACTGCAGCCTTGACTTCCTGAGCTCAGGTGATCTTCCTACCTCAGCCTTCCGAGGCACAGGTCACCACACCCAGCTAGTTTTCTTTATTTTTGTAGAGTTGAGGTCTTACTATATTGCCCAGGCTAGCTTCCAACTCCTAGGCTCAAGCAATCCTCCAATCTTGGCCTCCCAAAGTGCTGGGATTACAGGTGTGAGCCACCACACCTGGCCAAACACAGCAGAACTCTTATATCTAAAAAGTCCACGTTGTTCATCCTGGCTCAGCTCCACAGGACTGAACCCATCACATGGGGGATCGAGACCCTCACACGGGCACTGAGCAGCGATGTTCCAACAGCACCCATGCCTGTGCCCTGGGTCTGCACTCAGCCTGCTGGGAAGAACGTTGTATATTCTTCATTCCTTCATCCCCAGGGCCCAGGGCAAGACCCGGAACACAGCAGGGGCTAAACGAATGCTTTCCCAATGGCCTCTTCTTTCAGAAGTGCCTTCAGATTCTGAGCATCCACTCTGGTATGACCTCGGTGGCAACAAGTCTTCAGCTTTATTTTTGGAAACTGTAGGCCATTTGGAACCCAGACGGGGAAGAAGGCGAGGAGGAGCGTGTGGGATGATGCTGAGTGAGACCATTTTTGGTCAAAAGCCTGGGAAGTCTGCAGGCCTTGCGAATGGGGGTGCAGGGAAAGAAACGAACAAGAGTGTGGCCCCCGCAATGGTGAGCGCCCCCAGACCAGCAGGTCATTGACCGTGGTGGGGTGGGGTGGGGTGGGGAGAGGCGGGCTGATGTGTCCTTTTTAGCTTGTGACCGTTACTCTAGGGTGATGCAGACCCTCTTTCAAGTCACTACAGAGGAAAATTCTGATCATTTTATTTTAAAGAACGAAAGAATACGTCATCTTAAAGAGATGTGTATGTGGTGCAATTTGCTATTAAAAAGAAGGAATGTGTGGTCTGTCTCAGAAGGGATACATGGAAACCAGTGCCAGGAATGCCTCTAGGGACTCTGGGGGTGGGCACTGGGGCCGAGGTTCCAGGGGCGCCATACCTTTCCCATCTAGCATCTTGTACCCTTTAGAGTTTATGCTATTTGCATGCCATTACCTATTAAACAATTAATAGCAAAGCAGGAAAAGCAGGAGGACGCAGCAGCATTCCTTGCCTGAATAATAAACATTTAACCTGAGTTTTCGCTTTAAAAAATAAATAAATAAAAATTCAACCATAAAAGGGTTAACAAGAGGCTAATGGTCCCACTGGGCCTGTTAGTACATCCCAGGATTGCTGGTTCAGCCCGGTAAAGAAGTACATTTCACTCCCCTAAACTATATGGGTTTGAGGTTGAAGGAAATATATACCCTTAGCCTAACCCCCCATGAGTAATTTGCAATAATCAATTTTACAAATAATAATCCTGCAAATTAAAAGTGGAAAGCCTGGTCTCCCAGCTTCTCCCCACCCTCCCTCGTGGCTGGCTCATTACTCAGACGCCTTCCCCAAAAGGCAAGGGGACACAGATGGGTTAGAATCCGGCCTCGTCGTCACCTCCTCAGTGAAGGCTGATAAGCAGACCATAACCCTGGCTACAGTGAGGCCTTTGGATCACTTGCCATTTTCCTTGGACTACCCGTGATTTTTTTGTTTGCCAATGCTGGCCTTGGAATGAAATGAATGAGCTCTAACTGAGGATGGGTTGGATCCCCAAATGCCTACACTGCAGATTTGATAGTCTTTTTTTTTTTTTGAGTTGAAGTCTCACTCTGTCACCCAGGCTGGAGTGCAGTGGCACGCTCACAGCCACCACCGCCTCGACCTGCTGGGCTCCGGTGATCCTTCCGCCTCAGCCTTCCAAGTAGCTGGAACTACAGGTGTGCGCCACCATGCCCGGACTAATTTTTGTTTATTTATTTATTTATTTATTTATTTATTGTAGAGACGAGGTCTCGCCAAGTTGCCTGGGTGGGTCTCAAACCTGCAGGCTCAGGCAATCCACTCGCCTTGGCCTCCCAAAGTGCCGGGATGACAGGTTGAGCCACCATGCCCAGCCAGATTTGATATTCTACAAAATTGGCTGTGTGTCATGCACCATGGAAGAACCAGGCACGGTGACCTTTGTCCCTCACATCCCCAGTGCTCTCTCCTCCGGAGCTTGGGTCAGGGAAGGAAAATGACCCCAGGGGAGTCAATGGGTCACAGAGGCCTCTGCTGGTAATGCAGAGCTGGAGATAGGCACTCTATCCAGGTGTACTGAGACCTGAGAATGGGGGACCGCAGGTGCCATGGCCATCTTGCCTTCACAAGAAGCCCAAGGCGAGGGGAAGAGAGCAAAAAGACAGAGCCCAGGTTGACATGCGTCCTCTCTGGGCCCTGAGTCCCCCAGGGTACTCTACCCTGAATGAGCTCTAACTGAGGATGGGTTGGAGCCCCAAATGCCTACACTGCAGATTTGATAGTCTTTTTTTTTTTTGAGTTGGAGTCTCACTCTGTCACCCAGACTGGAGTGCATTGCTGTCATTGCTGTCTCTACCCTCAGACAGCTTCGTATACCATCCAGTAAGTTCCTTCTTTTTTTTCCCCCTGCTTAAGCCAGAGTATGTGTGGGCTTTTCTGTGTCTTATAACCAAAATGGCCCTGTCCAACATGCCAGTGTGTAAACTCCAGGAGACTGAAGCTTGGGCCCAAGGCTGGAGAAGCAGAGGGACTCACCTTGCCCACTGAGTGTCTTTGAGTTAAACCCTGGACTATTCCAGCAAAGTCATCATGGCCGCTTCTCTCTTACCTTTCTTCTCTTGGGAAAGTGGGAGTACCAGAGGGAAAAAGCCTGAAATGTATGTTAATAGCAGGGCATTGAATGGCGGCTTTAGTCCTCTGATCTTACTCCAAGCAGTCCACTCTCTCCCCCTAAATGGGTATCTTTAGCTCAGCCCTAGGGCCAGAGTTCAGAGCTGTCTCACAGTTCACAGGATTCTTTTCCTGGGAATTACAGGACATTCTCTTCCTAGGAATTACATGGCCCTCTGAGAGTCCAGGCTCTTATAAGTAATGAGTCTGAAGACAGTACAGGGTTAATAATTTGCTCATTGGCCTAGTGTAGTGCCTGTAATCTCAGCTACGTAAGAGACTCAGGTGAGCGAATCACATGAGGCCAGAAGTTCAAGACCAGCCTGGGCAACATAACAAGATCTCCATCTCTAAAAAATAAAATAAAAAATAATTTTCTTGGCCAGGCAAGGTGACTCATACCTGTAATTCTAGCACTTTAGGAGGCCAAGTTAGGAGGATCGCTTGAGCTCAGGAGTTCGAGACCAGCCTGAGCAACATAACGAGACCTCGTCTCTACAAAAAAATTTTCTAAAAAATTAGCCAGGCATGGTGGTGTGCATCTGTAGTACCAGCTGCTCGGGAGGCTAAGGCAGAAGGATCGCCTTCCAGGAGGTCAAGGCTCCAGTGAGCCCTGATTGTGCCACTGCACTCCAAGCCTGGGCAACAGAGTGAGACTCTGACTCAAAATAATAATTATACCTTTCTCATCAACACTTTGAAACTCTCTCTCAAAGGCAGGTCACAGGTAGCAGAGCTGTCAGATGAAGCCCCAAATCCGAGTCCTCACATGGGATATTTGCTTCCTTCCAACTCCAAAACCTGTTTCTTTGGTGGTATAGGAAATCCATGAACTTAGTTCCCAAATTGAACTCTCAGTATAAAGATTAATAAGACATATAAAGATGCTCAACAATAGCTGGGCATGGTGGCTCATGCTTGTAATGCTACATTTTGAGAGGCCAAGGTGGGAGGATCACTTGAGGTCAGGAGTTCAAGGCCAGCCTGGGCAACACAACAAGACCCTGTCTGTAAAAAAAAAAAAAAAAAGATGCTCAGCATCTTTAATAGTAAAAACAAGTTGACCAGGCTCAGTGGCTCAGCCTGGAATCTCAGCAGTCTGGGAGGCTGAGGCGCGTGGATTGCCTGAGCCTGCAGGTTCAAGACCAGCCCGGGTAACTTGGCAAGACCTTGTCTCTACAATAAATAAAAAATTAGCCGGGTGTGGTAGCACGCACTTGTAGTTTCAGCTATTTGGAAGGCTGAAGTGGAAGGATCCCCGGAGCCCAGCAGGTCGACACTGGGGTGGCCGTGAGTGTGCCACTGCACTCCAGCCTGGGTGACAGAGTGAGACTCCAACTCAAAAAAAAAGTCATTTTTCGTCCATCAGGTTGACAACAAAGGAAACAACGGATGACGTGGGAGGGCATGGAGAAGTGGGCGCTCCTGGGCCCTGTTGAGAATGTGTTGGCACAGCTTTGTCCAAGGCGATTCTGCAGCAGCCACCCAGAGCTAAATGTGCATACCCTCTGAGCTAATGCTGCCCTTCTAGAAATCAGCCTATGAAGACATCCCAGCTATCCACACAGAAATGTGGAAAACTAGGACAGGCATACATACATACAGACAGTCACACACATGGATGGTAGCCAGTCTCAAGAAACAGCCCCAGCAGCTCCTCCTTCCCTGCATGCACACACGTGCTGCTCCCACATCGAGAAGGAAAGCCTTGAGCCGGGCTCGCCTGGTGACTGACTTGGATCAACAGAACATGGCAGAAGTGCCATTCTGGAACCCAGCCCCACACTGTGAGAAACCCAAGCCACATAGAGAGGCCAGCAGGAGGAGAGCCAAGGCTCCCGCCCAGTGTGAACAGGGCTCGTGCAAAATTCTCAGGAAGTCAGTGGATGGGCGTGGAAAGCCAGCGCCCAGGCCAGTTGCATGAGCGAGGACACTTGGGTCTTCTCTCCAGCACACGGCCGCACCACTGCTCGTCCACCCACAGACACCTGGGGAATGAGAGGTTATTGCTTTCAGCCATTCAGCGTTGAGGGATTTGTGACTCAGGAATAGATTCCAGAAGCCATGCCCATTGTCATTTTGTAGGAAGTAAACAATGAGAAACAACTTCAAAAGCCATCAACGGGAGTCCTAGTCCTGCCACTCAGGAATACTGTGCAGCGGCCCAGGAGACGGATGGGACCTGAATGTGGGAACAGGGACAGGCCCCCAAGATAGGTTCATGAAAAAAGCAAGTTTTAAAACGGTATGCCAGAATGGTTTTGTTTATGTAAAAATATTTTATTTGAGCAAATAAAGATATACACCAAACCGCTAACGGTATTTACTTCCTGGGAAAAAACGGATTTCGGTAAAGAAGGATGTCAGAGCTTTTACTTTTTTATTTCTGCATTATTTGACTTCTTTTTTTTTTTTTTGCAGTGAGCATGTCCTCATGTATCAGTTTTATAATCTAATAAAAGAGAGCAAATAGATTTCTAAGCCTGAGAATTTCGGACGAGCTCTGTTCACGCTGGCCGTCCTGTCACTGAGCGCCTGGGATAACCCAGGTAGCCCATGTTATTTCCAGTTCTTACCACACAGGTGGGTGGACATCATGCGTCCTACTCAGAAATGTGGCTGCTTGGGTTTAGAATGGACAATAGCTTTCCAAGTGTTACCCAACCAAGTGGCAGAACCAATGTTTGAACCCAGACGAGTTTCACTCCAAAGTCCTGGTGCCCTTCCAGGTAAGCCCTGGGCCTGCCTGAAGGAGTTGGTAGTCTGGTGGGGGAAGAGAACTCACACACAGACAGGAACTACCAGAAGCAACGACTGTTCGCAGGGACCTGGGTTCAAATCCCAGCTTTACTTCTGGCCAGACGTGAGGCCACAGACTAGTGACAGCATGCTGTGTCTCAGTCAGTCACGGAGCAAGCATCTATTGAGTACCTCCCAGGTGCCAGGCATTGCTCATGCCAGGTCCCCAGCACCGCGGGAGAGAAATCCCTGCCCCCACAGAGCTCATGATGTAATACACGAGCCTGGTATGGAACAAGTAACCAAACAAACATACGATGGGACTGCAGACACTAATAAAGGCTAAGAAAAAGAAACAGGAATGACTCAATTTTCTTCTCTATAAAATGGGATACCAACGATGCCAACTTCATAGGACTCTAGTGCTGAGTCAATACAATACTTTATGTAAGATGCTTAGTTCCAAGCTGGGTGCACAGTGAATAAACAGAGATGATGATGATGATGACGAGGTGCTAAATTGTGTATGTACAGGCTGTGATACAGGATTCTTTTAAAGGGTGCATGGAGTTGGGCACGGTGGCTCATGCCCGTAATCCCAGCACTTTGGGAGGCTAAGGCAGGAGGATCACCTGAGCCCAGGAGTTCGAAGCTGCAGTGAGCCATGATTGCACCTGCACTCCAGCCTGGGTGACAGAGGGAGACCCTGTCTCTGAAACAAAACAAAACAGAGAGGCAGCCACCTGAGCTAGAGCAGTCAGAGAGGAGGCCCGACAGGAGTGCTCAAAGCTGGACCATACTTTGTTTGCAGGGCACAGGCTTCCACCCTGCCCGGGAGGCTCTGGAGTATCCAAACACAAGACAGAGGCAAGGAGAATCTGCCAAGCACCCTGCTAATGTGGTTAGTTTGGGCCTTATCTCCAAAAGGAGCTGGGTCTCAGACGGCTTGTCGCGGCTGACCGCAGGGCTTGCTGAGAAGGCTGACTCAGAGCAGGCCTGCGCTGCCACCACGGGGAGAGCAGCTGGTGGGGAGGGAGGGCGTGCAGGAAGGCCTGGGGGAGCACTGGGTTATTTGTTATGGGGTGAAGAGGAAGCTATAAGTGGTCCTCTGTCCTCTATTAACAGCAGGATGGAGTCAGGCTGGAGCCACCGGCCTCGGAGTCAGCCTTGTTTTTTAAACACACATGGCTGGCCCAGGCCTTTTAACCCCCAAACACCCCAGGGTTCCTACAGGAAGAAAACAGTAGCCTTTGGTCTAGAAACTCTACAGCTGGGGTGTAGCTCAGGGTATTGCTTTGCAGCACAGAAACAAACAGAAGATAAGAATATTGTGATAAAAGGAACTGTTCTTTTATAATGGATTATTCAAAGCCAGGGAGACTGGGCTGGTTATAATTCTTTACACTAGAGACTCCTTACTGTACATCCACAAAGCTAAGAGCAGATAAGAAAAATGGATGACTCTTGTCTGCAAAGAAATACAGACTCTTTATTTCTTCCCACTCCCCCCCTCACCCATTCTCATCACCCCAAGTGACCTGAAAGTGTGAGATCCAGGACTGTTTAGAGGAGCTCCTGAGTCCCCTGGCCCCTCTGACCCTCCCCTATCACCCCATCTGACCCTCCCCAACCATGTTCCAAGAGGGGGCTTTTCTATGGCCCTCTTTGGAGAGAGGAGGGCGTTAAGTTAAACTCCAGGGATGCTTAACTTTTTGGAGAAGTCCCAGATGCTCTGGGAGGTTCGTAAGGCCAAGGACACTCTCCCAAAATGCTAGAAAATACTCACCACCCACCCAGAATCTCCTGCGGTACCAGGTGCTATACTGTCCAGATCAGAGAGGCTACAAGCTTCTTTTAGCTCTTATGTGACAAACTGACTTGATCCCATTCTATACATGAAATCATTCTTAGCAATCAGAGTCTGATTACCACACACACACACACACACACACACACACACACACACACACACACAAATCTCAGAGGTTCAGAAACACCCAGGAAAGTACTGGGGTTCAGCATGTAGGAGAATGAGAATAGTCACCACCCTGTGGAGACCGGGCACCCGGAGAACAGCTCTGAAGCCCCACCTTGACAGGGGAGGTGAAAGGCTGGGGTCCCGGGACCCTAAGCCAAGGGGGCTTCTATCTACCTTTCTTTCTTTTTTCCATCTACCTTTTATACCCATGGAGGAGCTTCCCAACTCAATGCCCTCCGGTTCCTCATCAAGCTAAAAGTCTGCAAGCAATGCTGAGCAGGCCGTAAGAGGCAGAAGTCTGCATGTGTCCACCTCGTCCTCACCAGCCTCCATGAAGAAAGATCCCAGGGCCTGAAGCTACTGTTCACCCAATCCCACCAGCCACAGGAGCCATCCCAGATCTTCCGGAAAGCAGAAAATCTGCTGCCCCGAAGGCATCCCTTCAGAGACTTGGGCCATTGGGACACAGAAACTCCTGGTCTTAGGGTCCCAGGGACTCCAGTCTCTCCTCCCCTGTCAGGGTGGGTCTTCAGAGCTGCTCCCCGGGTGCCCCATCTCCACAGGAAGACCAATCAGTCTCAGTGGGAGCAAGCCGGACCCAGAATGCAATTCAGGACGATCACCAGCAGACCAGGGTCCCAGCCGGGCACGTGCTCCACGCCCACACACTGGCAAAAACATCCGATTAAATATGAGACAGGAAGTAGAGACCACAAACTTACACACACTCTTCTAGTTAGTGAGGAATGAAAGCCAGTGGTGGCAACTTTTAATTAGAAAGGAGGACTGACAGCCACCTCCCAAGGCCAAGGCATTCCTCTCGGGACACTGGGTCAGAGTTAACCCTTGCAGCTCCAGGTGGGGCACCGCTTTATGAATGACCCACTGCTAGAGGAAAACTTGCCAGGGTTTTCTGAGCCTTGCTTGGTGAATTGAAGAATCATTAAGAAACAGAGGTGGGGGGAAAGGGCAGGAGGAGGAAAGGGAGGATAGGGCAGGAGAGGGGAGGGGAGGGGAGAGGAGAGGGGAGGGGAGGCAGAGAAAAGGGAGGGAGGGGAGGGTATGGCCAGGGAGGATGGGGCAGGAGAGGGACGGGGAGGAGAGGACAGGGGGTGGAAAAGGTGGAGGCGAGTCATGGCGGAGTCAGCCCCTCTGCCAGGACAGGTAGTGCCCTCTGAGAGAGACGGGTTCCACTCCCAGCTCTTCTATTTTGTGACCATGGATTTACCCATTCTCTTGGTCTCACTCTTCCTTCTCTGTGAAACGGGGATGATAGTACAGATGTGACGGAGTTGTTGTGAGGATTAAACACGATTGCTTAGAATACTGTAAGGTTTTAACAATGATGGTTACTCCAACTGTTAACATTAAATTAGTTCATTACGACTCCACAGTCTCCTCACTAACATGTCGGAGGCAGCTCCTTCCTCTAATCAGGTGTAAGGGGATGAACGACCTCCTGTAGACACCGATTTCCACGTGTGGGGATGGAGTGGAGAGAGTACACAGTCGCTCTTTTCTTGAGCGGGTTGGCCGCCCCATCACCACCGCCACATCAGCGGAGAGCGAAATGTGACATGCTAAGCGGGAGAGTCCAGCAGCTGTCCTTTCGGAAACAAGTCTGCCCCACCCCTCAAACACAGAGTCGTGTAAAGCTGGAGCTGCCCCCAGTCCTCCCTTTCCGCTGCCCTCACTCCTCTGGGCAGGCTTCGACTCCAGCTTCAGTTTCCCGACAGCAACACAGATGCATGAACCTTCAGCCTTTCTTTTTCCAAGTCCACTGAGTAGGAGCAAGCAGGAACGCATGGGCTCGATTCTTTCTGAAACAAACACGATCATTTTAGAGGTGAATGTCATAATCCTGAAAGAGCTCTTCCCATCTCAACGACCTTTTGAACAGTTAGTACATCGGCTAGTGCTAATACGTATCTGTTACACCCTAGCGCTTTGAGAGGCTGAGGCAGGAGGATTGCTTGAGGCCAGGAGTTCGAGACCAGCCCGAGCAACAAAATGAGACAGACTCTGTCTCTACAAAAAAATGGAAAAATTAGCCAAGCATGGTGTAGCACTTCTGGAGTCCTAGCTACTCGGGAGGCTAGGGCAAGAGGATTGCTTGAGCTCAGGAGATCACAGCTGTAGTGAGCAGTGATCGTGCCACTGCACTCTAGCCTGGGTGACAGAGTGAGATCCTGTCTCAAAAAAAATACACACACACACACACACACACACACACACACACACACACACACCCTTCTGTTGGGTGTCCAAATGGACAAGTGTGATCTGGTCCCCACAGTAGCTGATTCTGAGGCCCTTACGCTAATGAAAGAGACAAACAGAGTTTTTTTTCTTTTCCCCCTTCCACCACATTTCCAGGTGCAGGGTCACAAAATGCAGCTAAATTATGACCTCTAAATACACTTCTGATTTTACAAAATTAGTTTGGAAAAGATTTGCACTTTTTTCTCTCCCCCCTATCACCTTGACTCACACATTCTCCTAAGACATTGGACTCAGTACCTGACAAGTAGCAGTTTTGTAATAAACAGGCGTGGAATAAAAAGGAACTAATAAACACATTTACTGAAGCTAGGAGCCACACTGCCGGTCGGATGTGGCTGTCGGAAAGAGATGGCAGCACCCAGCGCCTGGCCATGTGCATTTTCTTCTGTCTGCATCTTGTACCAGATAGCATCTTCCTAAATGGAATCATAAGACCATGCCTGGTCTGGGAGCGCAGCGCTGCCAACTCACCCCAGTGACTTAAGCCATATGTTCTAGAAAAGAACAGCTCACCCTTATTAGTGACAGCAGAAACAGTGTCAATAATTTACATTTTGTGAGTATGTATATGCTAGACGCCACACTGGTTGATTTACACCCGATATAGGTTTTAATTCTCACAACAACCTTATGAAGCAGGTTCTATTATCCCCATTATACAGACAGACAAACTGTGGCCGAGAGAAATGAAATGACTTGCCCAGGGCTGCATGGCTAGCCCGCATGACTCCAGAGGGCTCTCGTATCATACCTCTGAGCTGGACTCTCCACCCCACCCCTGAATTCCAGCCCACCCCACTGCAGTGTCTGTCTCTCCCATGCCTCCAGACGGCTGCTCAAAGCATTTCCCTGGGTCTGGAAAGTCCTTCCTATCTTTGCCTGCCTTGGAAAGGCTGCCCTCACCCCCTTTTCCTTCAGGGCTTTGCCCAAATGCTGCTCCCTTCTAGAGCCTTCCCCAGCCCTTTTTCTAGTGAGGGTGGAATCATGGCTCCCTTCTCGGTGCCCAGGGTTCAGAGTTGCTCACCATGAACATGGAGAAGGAGTCAGGATCCAGCCTCTGCACCTCCAGTACCTGCCACTTATCAGGGACTCAATGCTGGTCCTATAACTACATAAAATGTAGGCACGTCCTTTTCAAAATGACAAAATAGAGAAGTCCACTCCCTATCCAGGGACATTGCCCATTCTGCTCCTAGGAAGCGGCTGACTGCCGGTGGGGATGGGAGTGAAAACAGATTAGAATTAGGCTGAGAGTCCCCCAGGCAGCCCTGGGCAGGGGGCCAGACTCAGAGAGAGCTGGGGGCTCCTCATAGCAGGCTTGGTGGTGGCAAGGGGCTAGTCACACTCAGAGGAATAAAGGCTGTTTGGCTCTGGGCGACCATGGCCCTGACCCCACAGACATGGCCTGCAGCAGCCACCTTACCTTCTTGCAGTCCCTTCGAGCCACCCACACTCACTAGCCTGGTCTCGCTGTGGTTCTCATGATTCTACCCGAGAACAAGCTACCCAGAGGCTGTCTTCAAGCTCAAGGACATGCTCACTGCTGGAGCAGGAGGCCGCTCCCCCTATCCCACAGTCCCAGACTTTCCCGTTTGCTCATCTCTCCTTGGAAAATTCTGAGGTGGACTACAGGACCACTGAGACACCTGCCAAGGGCTGGACCCAGGACGGAGCTGGGGCGGGTCTGCAGATCTTTCTGGATGAAGATCTAGGGGTCTGGGCCTGTTTGTGCCTTCCAGTCACAGAATGGACTAAAAGCCTTTGGAAATCCCTTCTTGCCCAAAATTCATTTTTTTTTCTTTTGAGTTGGAGTCTCACTCTGTTGCCCAGGCTGGTGTGCAGCGGCACGCTCACGGCCACTGCAGCCTTGACGTGTTGGGCTCAGATGATACTTCCTCCTCAACCTGCCAAATAGCTGGAGCTACAAGTGTGCATCACCAAGACCGGCTAAAGTTTTTGATTTATTGTAGAGATGAAGTCACACCAAGTTGCCCAGGCTGGTCTTGAACCCCTGGGCTCAGGCAATCCTCTCGCCTTCACTTCCCAACGTGTTGGGATTACAGGCATGAGCCACTGTGCCTAGCCACCTGCCCCAAATTCTCTTACCTTCCTCAAGAGGGGGCACATGTGCCTGCAGGTGGGTAGCCATAATGTATTGTTCCCAAATGCTTTTAAAACGAAAGTGGTCACAGGCGGTCACTGGGCCTGCCTCAGGCAAGTTGGAAAGACTGGTCTCTCTCCCCAGGGTTTTCCGGACAGGGACTGCTGGCCCAAATTTGCGGAGGCCGAAGATTCAAACCTGGAATTGCTGTTCACACTATTCCAGAAGAAATGGCTGCTTCTGCAGGGGATCTCAGCAGCCTGCCTCTGAGTGACATGACAACCATCGTACATCACAGTGGCATGCCTCCTCTGCCCAATGTTCTCCGGTGTCTCCTGTAGATGGTCTGCAGAGATACATGCCCTGGGGCATTTTCTGGGTGAAGCAGACAGTCCCAGAGGAGAGGATGGAGATAACGCTAAATGGCAAACAATTTAATAAAAGATTTAATAGCTGGAGACAAGACAGAATGGCAAGATTCCCGGTAACCCCTCCTTCTAGGGGGTTGGGAAGGACTTTCAACTCATGTTTCCCAGGTGGAAAAGCGGGAGGGAGCCTGGCCCCTGGCCACTCAGGTCTGGGTGGCATCCCTTTGTGGAGGTCCTTTGGACTGCACACACATGCCCCAGGGAGGTCAAGGCTGGAGTGAGGGGTGGTACTCACTGTGCTTCTCCCAGACCAGCATGTGGCCCAGGGCCCTGGCTCTCCGCCTCCTCCCCTCTGGCTCTGCCATGGAGAACTCTTCAGCCCCACAGTCATTTTCAGGGCCGGGGAACCTGGGGCAGCCCACCCACACTGGGCCGTGACTCAGTGAACCCAAGCAGGCACAGGGATCCTCTTCTGGCTCCCATATGAGGTGAGGGAGTGTCTGGGGCCTTGGGAATCTTCTGCTGCATTCCTGCAGCCCCTCGTAACTGTGGGACATCAGGTCCAACCACTGGTGACCAAGAACCCTTGACCTCCGAGGAAGGATGGTTAGGGAGTGCATGCATGTGTGCACACACGCACGTGTGTGGGGGGGGGGGAGGGGCGGTCGAGATCCAAGGCTCAGATGCTGTGGGGTGTGTAGAAAGCATTGGTCAACTCCAATCAGTTTTGCCAGGCCTGTGTTCCACAGTCCATCAAATCAAGTCCATTTTTAACTGACATACATAATTTAGCCTTGTGCCAAAAGAAACAATCTATTTTCTAAACATGTTATTGCATGGAGATAGAGGTATTTAATATATGTGCATGTAACTTGGATGGACTTAGAGGCTATAATACTGAGTGATCTTTCACAGAAACAAAGAACTGA
>CAUYQG010114018.1:0-11604 GCA_963574415.1 Tarsius wallacei
TTTTTGAGTTGGAGTCTCACTCTGTCGCCCAGACTGGAGTGCAGTGGCCGCTTCTGGCCACCGCAGCCTCGACCTGCTGGGCTCCGGCAATCCTTCCGCCTCAGCCTTCCAAGTAGCTGGAACTACAGGCGCACGCTACCACGCCCGGCTGATTTTTTGATTTATTGTAGAGATGAGGTCTCACCAAGTTGCCCAGGAGGGTCTCGAACCCGCGGGCTCAGGCAATCCACTCACCTCAGCCTCCCAAGGCGCAGGATTACAGGCTGAGCCACCGAGCCCGGCTTCATATGCTCCTGATGCCAAACTTTAAATTAGAAAAAAATTAAAAAAGACAAACACTTTCCAAACAAGATGTTGACTCTTGCTACCTTAGGATTCTTCACAGGCAGGAAGACAGCAACAAGGAACTCAGCAAATTCCAGCAAACCGAGTTGAAGCGGGAGAAATGAATCCGCATGGAAAATTGTTTCCACCAGGTGGCGCGTACTGACCCTTTGAAAGCTCAAAGATTTTGCTTGAGTGACTTGTATTTTCTACGTAGTACAAATAGGAACTTTGCTTTCTAGGAATGTGAGGTAACAAAATTGAATTTAGTTCCAACACAGTGGAAGATTTTTTTTTTTTTCTCTTTTTTCTCCAGTTCAAGGCTTCTACCTTGTCTTTGTTCTCTGGAACTACCACTGCTGAACAGGAAACAGAAATTCTCTCTTGCCCTTCCAGATCAGTACATCGTTGTCAAGCTTTTCAGAGGAGAGGGGGAATGGGAAGCTATTACTTAATAGTTACAGAGTTCTGTCCAGTCTAATGAAAAATGTTTGCAAGTAGATAGTAATAGTGGTTGCACAGCATGGCAAATGTAATCAATGCCACTGAATTGTACAGTTAAAATGGTAAAAATAGGCTGGGCGTGGTGACTCAACCCTGTAATTCCAGCACTTTGGGAGGCCAAGGTGAGAGGATTGCCTAAGCCCATGGGTTTGAGACCAACCTGGGCAGCATGACAAGACCTCGTCTCTATAATAATAAATAAATAAATAAATAATGGGCATGGTAGCGCGCACCTATAGTTCCAGCTACTGGGAAGGCTGAGGTGGAAGGATCGCCTGAGCCCAGCAGGTAGAGGCTGCAGTGGCCGTGAGCGTGCCACTGCACTCCAGCCTGGGGACAGAGTGAGACTCTGACTCAAAAAAAAAAAAAAGATGGTAAAAATGATAAATTGTGTTATGTATATCTTACCACAATTTAAAATACCAAAAAAATAGGTGGATTTAGACCCATATTGCATTTAAAATCAAGTACAGATTTGCGAATGGTGCTTTCTAAGTGACTATATGTGGTGATTAAATTTCATTTTCCAAGAAATTAAAATCTCAAGGCCTGGCACATAACTCATTCAAGCTACATTTGCATTCAACTCACATGTGTTGAGTTTCTCCAGGTCCATGTGATCTTCCCAGCAATCTTTCAAGGTACCCAAGAATTATTGACACATTTCTGCTGCCCCTTCTAGATGCAGGCTGCAGCTCAGTCGTAGACAGAGAGGACAGAAGCAGGAAGAATGCAGTAAGAGAAAAGGCAGTAGAAGCTAATATTTAGTGAGTGCCCTGAATGCCGAGTCATTTCCATGGGTCTTGATCCCTCCTCCAAGTCAAAATTCTACCTTCTTGCCTTCTTCCTGGGTCCCTCAATCAGGATTAGTTTCTCTATATCTGGTATTTTCAAGCCTGTCTATGGCATTTCTACAATCTACCCCACGTAAGGCATATATACACATGCATCCCATTTTATATATTATGAGGCCCTAAATGGCAGAGACCTTTCTCTTTCCCTCCCTCTTCCTCCTTATCACCCCCACTCATCTGCAATAGTCTTGAGAAATGTTTGCAATGACTACTATATGTCCAAGTCCTATCAAATTTGACAGCAGAATGATTTTGCCAAGTCTTTTTCTTTACAGTTGTTTTTTTATCTACTAAAATCTCAGCTGTTATCAACTCCTGCTCCAACCTACAAGACATCCGCACATCATCACCACAAAACCCAAACATAAGCACATACCAACAAATTCTAAAAAGGATAAGATGTAAATGACACCAAAGGAGAGACTGTCTGAAGGAAGGCACTCTGAAAATAACCTAGAACCAGGTTTTAATTCAATGTAGCATCAACCTTTGTTCAACATATAACAAAAGGGTTAATAATACCCAATCCTTGTTCCTCAAGGCACTAGTAATTGTCTTTGTAGAAAAATTCTTCAGGTCCAGGTGTGGTGGCTCACGCTTGTAATTCCAACATTTAGGGAGCCAGAGGTAAGAGGATTACTTGAGCCCAGGATTTTGAGACCAGCCTACACAACATAGCGAGACCTCGTTTCTACAAAAACAATTTTTTTAAATAGCTAGAAAGGATGGTGTGCACCTATAGTCCCAGCTACTCAGGAGGCTGAGGCAGAAGGATTGCCTGAGCCCAAGAGGTTGAGGCTGCAGTGAGCTGTGATTGTGCCACTGCATTCAGACTGAGCGACAAGAGTGAGATGCTGACTCAAAAAACAACGCTTCAGTTAAAACAGCTCCCAACTGCAGAACATCTTCCCTCATTGCACAAGACATTAAGTCAGAAAGAAGCAATTATTTTCACATATTATCTCATTTAATTTTTACATCAACCCAATAAGTCCTTCTCAGTCCAGCTTCTACTTACCTCCTAGCCTTTCTCATCAAATTCTACCTAGCATTTCATTTTTCATACAGTGCTACCTTCAGTCCCTGAACTTACCAGGTAACTCTCATCTCCAACTCTCTCTAAATAGTATTTCTTCTGCCTAGATACCTGCCTCTGTCCCCACCACTACCCCCCGCCACCTTCTTCTAGCTACTATCTACTCATCTTTCAGCCCTTTCCTTCTGAAAACTTTCCATGCCATCTTATGCTACCTGTCCTTCAGGAGCTCACAGGACCAGTTATCCCTATGAGAGCACTAATCAGACTCTTAAAATGAAAGTGTATGTTAACTTAACCTGTCTTCCCCACTAGGCTGAGAAGTCCATAAGGACAGGGGCCATTTATGTCTCTAGAACCTCACTCTACCTGGCATCTGCTTACTACTCAGCAAATATCTGTTCAATGGCCATGATCAGTGCTATTTTCCTGTATTTCAGACATGATGGAGCTGGAGCTAAGGAAGTTTGGGAATGTGTCCAGAGACACAGAGCTTACAAGCAGAACACCTAGATCTGAGCCCAGAACTTTCTGGCTCAATAGTCCACAATATAAGCCAATCTCTCTACCAAAGTATGTATTTATTCAAGGGCAATTTTAAGCGTCCCATTAGAATCATCATTTCTTCTTTAATTTTCCATAATATTTCATCAGAATTCTCCTTCACTATCCAGCAAAAGCACTTACAGCTTTGATTTATAAACAACTCAAAGACTAGGGCCATATTTATGACGTGGGGCAAGGGAAGTTGATAAAAACATGGCATCTCCTTTTCCCAATAATGTTTTCCTCTTTAAACTGTGCATATCTGGGGGGTCTTGGTGTTAACTGATAAGACCCAAGAACTTTGCTGGAAACCTCATTGGTATGGTTTGGACATTTGTCCCCTCTCATAATCATGTTGAAATTTAATTGCCATTAGAGTAGTAAGGGGTAAGTAGTAAGAGGTAGGGACTTTAAGAAAATGATTAGGCCAGAAATTCTCCACCCTCATGAATGAATTAATACCCTTACTATGGAAATGGGGTCTTCATAAAATAAACAAATTCTGCCCACTTTTGTGCCTCTCTCTCTCTCTCTCTCTCTCTCTCTATCCTCTTCCACCATGTGATGACACAGCAAGAAGGCCCTTATGAAATACCAACATCTTGATCTTAAACTTCCCAGCTTCTAGACTGTGAAAAATCAATTCCTGTTCTTTATAAATCACCCAGTTTGTGATATTCTGTTATAGCAGTACAAAATGAACTAAGACACTTTCCTTTTTGCTGAGATAGAAAAACAGCCAATTCAGTGAACTGGTTGAGCTGCCCACCTAATTACACTGCATCTGGAGCACTCTAGGATCCTTGGGGTATCTATAAAAGCCACAGTTACATTTATGGATAAGGGATATTTTCATAAGGACCAGAAGCACTTCCAGGCTGTAAGAGTTCTCAGTGGCGCCTACCAGAAAGCAGTCATGCTTCAACTCAGGAGTCCAAAGTGATCTTAGCTCAGCCCATTGCATGAGTTCTCTATCGCTATGTAACAAACTACTCCAAAATTGAAAACTTAACTCAAAACTTTTACTATCTCACAATTACTGAGGCCGCAGTCATCTGAAAACTCAACTGGGGATGAGGAATCCACCTCTTTTTGTCTCACTAACCTGGCTATTATTAAGAGGCTGCAGCATCTTGCTGGCTTTTGACAGGAGGCCTCAGTTCCTTGACGTGTGGGTATGTGGGGTAAATGCAGGACATGTGCCCTGCTCCTCCTCCCCTGCTGATAACTGTCTTCTGACAGGGAGGATGGCCCCTGGACAATACCACTTGTATCTGGTAGGAATGCCCTTGAAGATATGCATATTTGTAAACTCAAGACAGCTTTCAGAAAAAACAGCTTTGTTTCTTCTTCTTGTCATGTAATTCTTGCTCCTTTTTCCATGATAGAGATATATAATATCTACTGGGGTGTGGGAAGCCTTATACCGACCAGCCACCATTGGCTCCTGCCCCTAAGTAATAATAAACTCATGCCTTTACCAACCTGTCCTCTGGGTGATTTCTTCAGAATAGGTAAACATTATATGAGTGCCCTGTCTGATCTGAGGCTGCCATGATACAAGTGGCATTACAAAAAGGATATTCTGAATCAACAAAAATTCGACAGTGGTAGAGATGTTGGGAGTGGAAGATATACCCCTGGGAGAAATACCAGAATATCGCTGGGGGAAATACCAGGTTGGTTCATTGGTTCAATGTGGTCTGATGTCACCAGCCTAGTGGATGGCTGAGGACCACCATGTGAGTATGGGGATGCCCTGAAAACACCAGCTGGGCTGCTGGAAGTTCTCCGGGTAGTCAAGGAAAAGGGGAGGTTTAAGGGGGGGGGAGAGTATAGGGCAATAACAGTGGGGTTTGAGGCTGGCTCTGAGAAGGAAGTAGAGGCCAGAAACCAGACCCACCAGCTGCAAGAGGAGCTTCAGTTGCAAAGAAAGACTGGACTAACTCAAGCAGACAACAAAAAGTTAATCGCCCGCCAGTCAGATTGAAGGACCAAGCAGTTGCAAGTCTTAGCCTGTCGATTGACCAAAGTGAAAGGAAAGTAGCTACCTCGGCACAGCACAAGGGGGACTCTGGGAATTGGGAGAGCTGCCCCAGCAATAACACAAAAGTTAAAGACTAACCCGGAGGGGGTTGGCCCTGAAGGTTTTCCTCTCCCCACCCCCAAAATATTTACACCGTATTCATCATCTAAACTGGTGGAATTAGGTACGAAATTCCACCAGAAGGAGAGGGAAAGTATTGCAGAGTGGCTGTTGCATTTCTGGAATAAAGGAGCTGATGGCATTCTGTTGTCAAGACAGGAGCTGGCTAAAATGGCATCAGTTACCAGTCACCCCCTCCCTTAGACAACGTATATATGGTGCAGGGCGGCATGAGGAAAATGCATTCTCATTTTATTTTAATGTGGATCATGGCAGGATGCCAGGCTGCCTGGCCAGATGAAGGGAGTCTCCCAGGAATTCCCCCTCGTTGGGTCAACCCTGGAGAAGTTGCAGAAATTCCTGTGTGAATTGGGAATGAGACATGCATATATAGGGAGCCCTTCAAAGGGCCAGACATGATTACTTTTTCAGGAAGAATCAAGATCAAGTGATACAGTCAGCTCCCAGCTCTGCATATGACACGTTAATCTAGGTCCTCTTGCCCTTGGTGAGGCAGCCTATTTCTGCAGCCAGCCAGGCTATAGCAGACTTGGGAGAGACAGAGCTCTTATGTCAGAAATAAAGGAATCAGGCCAGGCACAGTGGCTCATGCCTGTAATCCCAGCACTTTGGGAGGCCGAGATGAGAGGATTGCCTGAGACTGGGGGTTCGAGACCAGCCTGGGCAATTTGGTGAGACCTCGTCTCTACAATAAATCATAAAAAACAACCTAGCTGGGCATGGTGGCTTGCGTCTGTAGTTCCAGCTACTTGGAAATCTGAGACAGAAGGATCACCGAAACCCAGCAGGTCGAGGCTGCAGTGACCACAAGCGTGTCACTGCACTCCAGCCGGGGTGACAAGAGTGAGACTTCAACTCAAAAAAAAAAAAGAAAGAAAGGAATGATGAAAGAAGTTGAGATCCAGGGAGCCAAGACGGATATAGAGGAACCCATTAAGGTGACCAGAAAGCGATTATGAGTTGACCTCACAAAGGCAGGAGTGATCCCCACAAAACAAACAAGAGCCTGATGTTGCACTACTGCAGCATTTAGCAACAGCTGCCACGAGAAAAACGCTCCCAGTCTTGGCCAGAGAAGTAAGCAGAGGTGCGGGCCACACAGGACCCCACTCCACCCTTTCAAGATTTTCTTTTTCTTTTTTTTTTTTTTGAGTTGGAGTCTCATCCTGTCGCCCAGACTGGAGCGCAGCGGCCACTCCTGGCCACCGCAGCCTTGACCTGCTGGGCTCCAGCGATCCTTCCACCTCAGCCTTCCGAGTAGCTGGAAATACAGGCGCGCGCTACCACGCCCAGCTAATTTTTTGATTTATTGTAGAGATGCGGTCTCACCAAGTTGCCCAGGCAGGTCTCGAACCCGCGTGCTCAGGTGATCCACTCACCTCAGCCTCCCAAAGCGCGGGATTACAGGCTGAGCCACCGATCCCGGCTCTTACAAGATTTTCTAACCATCAACCACAAGGGGGCAGGGAGTTGTATGGTTTCCCCTGTGTGAAGCCAACAACCACACCAGAAAAACTAGACTTCACTTTCCCATTCTCTTGAGCCTAGGGATGGGGCCAAAGGGCAGAGGGATTGCCAACCGTCTCTGTCAACTAGAGGCCCTATATCGATCTTGCCATATACTGATCCTCACAGAACAGGTGATTGCCTTGATGGATACTGGATGGGAATGCACCTTAGTCTATGGAAACCCCTCTAAGTTTGAAGGGTCCCTGACTACATAGATGGGTGTTCAGAAAGTGAGGTCAACACTGGGAATTGGTAGACTGCCCCCAGAGGATGTACAGTGTATATATCTCCAATTAAAGAACATATTGGGGATTGATATGTTACAAGGACTGTGCCTGCACACTAGTGCAGGGAGTTCCGTTTACAGAGCAGGGTGATGAAAGCTGTCCTTTAAGGCAGAGTCCTGCATCCCCCCAGTGCAGCTGCCACCGCCTCAAAGACTGATGGCTACTAAGCAATACCAGCTCCCAGGCCATAAAGACATAGGGGAAACAATCATAGAATCGACTAAGGTGAACATAATAAGGCCAGCCCACACACAGACCATTCAACCCTCCTGTAGGGTCAGTCAGAAAACCAGACAGTACATGGAGAATGACAGTGGACTATAGAGAACTCAACATCTGCTGTGCCTGACATCACTGATATAATGGACAAGCTAAGGACTAAATTGGGTACTTGCCATGCTGTGTTGGATTTACTTAATGCATGGTTTAGTATTGACATTCGTCCTGACTGCCAAGACCAATTTGCCTTTACCTGGGATAGATGCCAGTGGACCTTTGCCATGTTACCTATGGGCTACCTGCACAACCCGACCATCTGCCATGAGTTGGTTGCTGAAGATCTGGAGAAATGAACATCTCCCACCTCATTGAGAATGTTCCATTATATTGATGAGATCTTGCTAACTTCTGATTCTCTTTCAAACTTAGTAAAAGCAATCCTGTCACTCATCACTCACCAAGAGGAAAGGGGATGGGTAATAAACCAAGCCAAAGTCCAAGGGTCTAGATCGTCTGTCAAGTTCTTGAGTGTTGTTTGTTCAGGTAAGACTAAAGTGATGCCATCTTATGTGATAGGTAAAATCCAGGCCTATCCTAGGTTGACAACTGTGAAGCAACTACAAGAGTTCTTAGGACTACTGGACTGCTGGAGAGTGTTTATCCCCCATTTGGCACAAATAGCCTAACCCTTGTACCAACTTATTAAAAGGAGGCACCGTGGGACTGGACCTCAGTGCCAATCTGCTTTCAGTTCTGCAAAAGCAGCAGTAGGGGGCGCGCAAGCACTGGACAGTCTTAATCCAACACTATCCTCTAAATTGGATGTAAATATCTCCCCAGAAGGTTATGCCGGGGCTTTGGCAACAACAGGGAAAGGCTCATCTCCCAATGGGGTTCTGGTCACAGACCTGGAAAGGGGCGAAAGCACACTACAGCCCAATTGAACAACAGGTGAAAATGCTACCAATTAGCTACCAAGCCCATCACCAAACAGGCAGCTGTGATGGTCAGACCAGCCCTGCCAACTGCAGCATGGCTTCATGACCTCTCTGTGCAACCTCACAGCTCCAGTGCCCAGACAACCAATGGTAACCAAGTGAAGGGTTTGCCTGCAACAACACAGTAAGCTATCTACCAGTTTTTTGAGTCACAGATTACAACAGCTTTTGGACCCAGTCACATTTGTAGACTCCAGTGAACCACCTGCGGAATCCACCCCTTTAACAACTTTGCCCATAAAGGAAGGGGTACTTCCAATGCCAGCCAACGCCTAGTATACCGATGGCTCCTGACAGGGGCATCCCCCTCGTTGGAGAGTTATCGCATACCAGCCATCCACCGATACTGTTTGTATGGATGAATGCACAGGGCAGTGTAGTCAATGGGCTGAGGTATGAGCAGTATGGATAGTTTTAGCCAAGGAAAAAAGCCCGATAATCATCTGCACTGACAGTTGGGCGGTGTTTAAGGGTCTTGCATTGTGACTGCCACAGTGGAAAAAGCAGGACTGGCTGATAATGAATAAGCCCTTGTGGGGACAAGACATGTGGCAGGACATCGATGAGAGAAGCCAACACATATCAGTGACTGCCAAGCATGTGTCAGGGCATAACACTTTAGCCAGTCCAGGAAATGATGAAGCTGATGCTCTAGCTCATGTGAGGTGGTTTGAGGGATGCTCCAGTAGAGGACATGGCCATGTGGCTACACAAGAAAATGAAACACACCAGACAAAGGACACTATGGGAAGTAGCAAAGGCTTGGGGACTGCCATTCAGGTATGAGGACATTGTCCTTGCCTGCCAACTTTGCCCCATTTACATGGAGTGCCACCCCTGAAACCTGCCACAGGCGATGGGGCAGGTGAGGAGAAGGGATTCTCCATTAAACCAGTGGCAAATAGACTACATAGGACAACTTCCCTTATCAGAAGGGTCTTGATATGCACTGGCCTGTGTGGACACCTGCACAGGCATCATGCAGGCATACCCCAGTAAGCGAGCCACTCAGCAAGCCACCATCAGAGGGCTGTCTCAGCTCGTGGCAGCATACGGGACTCCAGAAGTCATTAAGAGTGACAAAGGGACTCATTTTACAGGCCACCACGTATAGCAACAGGCTAGTGTCCATAGCATAACTTAGAGATTCCACCTGCCCTATAACTCCACTGGGTCAGGTGTGATTGAATGCTATAATGGTCTCCTGAAAGATGCCCTACACACCAAGCAACACTCACTGAGGGTTGGAACACTTGCCTGGTAGATGCCCTCATACTTTGAATGAATACCCTCGGACTGGACAACCCTAATGGACACCTTGATGCAGCTATGGGCTGCTAGCCATAAGACTCCAAATTAAAACCACTAAAGCCTCTTTAAGGCCCCAATGGGGAGATGAGAATAACTTGTTGCCAGTCCCAGAGCATACCACCTGGGGTTAATAACCTCCTTTAGCCATGGAAGATACAAACCTAACCACACTGGTGCTTTCTGGTGTCCCCATGGGGAAGGGTGTAGAAGAAAGATTAGAAATATTTCCCTCTATCGTGGGTCAGTGGACCAAACTATCCTGTCTCAAAACAAAACTGTTGTATATGTGTGTACTGCTGGACAAACATGACTTGCCTCTATTGTTACCCGTTAAACATCTCTCTTATCACCCTTAGTCTGGTTACAGGAAACACCTGCCTGCAATGATCAGCGACTTTGGCACAAGTTCACAATCAATCGGCCTGCTGGGTCTGCTCAAAATTCCCTGTGTTTCCTATGTCCAGGCGACCATGGACATGTCAACAGCTGCACAGGGAGGGACCTGTCCCATAATAAAAACAAAATGCTGTGTATTTTGTGTATATTTCTGATTTTTCCCACAATGCAACTACTACCTTAACTGCTATGCATACTAAGGTCAAAGCCATCTGTGCCGTGGCTCAGGACCCTTTGACTGACTGGTTTTCCTCTCTTAACTCAATGTGAAAAAAAGTTGCCAGGTGCAGTGGCTCACACATGAAATCCCAGCACTTTGGGAGGCAGAGGCAAGAGGATTTCCTGAGTCCAGCGGTTTGAGACCAGCCTGGGCAACTTGGCGAGACCTCGTCTCTACAATAAATCAAAAGCTGAGCATGGTGGCATGCGCCTGTGGTTCCAGCTACTCAGAAGGCTGAGGCGGAAGGATCACCTGAGTCCAGCAGGTCAAGGCTGCAATGTCTGTGAGTGTCACTGCACTCCAGCCTGAGCAACAGAGTGAGACTCCCACTCAAAAAAAAGAAGAGGTATAATAGGTGTTGTTATAGTCGTATTTTGTTCTTTGGCACCAGTGGACTGTACTGTATTTGTGAAACCCATTATACCACTTCTAGGGACCATCCAAAAAATAAATGTAACACACAGATTGTAAGAGTGGAGTGGCCAAATGTAGGTATGGGATGTAGGGTAAATGCAGGATGTGTACCCTGCTCGCCCTCCCCTGCTGATAACTGTCTTCTGACTGGGAGGATGACCCTTGGCCAAGGCCGTCTGTGTCTGGTTGAAATGCCCTTGAAGCTATGCATATCCACAAACTCAGGACAATTTCTAAGAGAAAACATCTTTGTTTCTTCTTCTTGACACATAATGCTTGCTCCCTTTCCCTTACTGGGGGTATATAATATTTCCCCATGTCTACTGGGGTACAAGAAGCCTTATGCAAACAAGCCACCATTGGTTCCTGCCCATAAGTAATAATAAACCTACGCCTTTACCAACCTATCCTCCAGTGAGTTCTTCAGAATAGTGGACATTACGTGAGCATACCCTGTCTGATCTGGGGCTGCTGCGATACAGGGTATACCCATAGGATTGCTTCAGTAGCCTCACAACATGGCAACTGGTTTCCCTAAAGCCAGTTATCAAACAAAGAAAACTAGGGGGAAGTCTCCATTCCTTTTATGACCTAGAAACAACACATCATCATTGCCACCACATTTTATTCATTAAAAGTCAGGTCAGCCGGGCTCGGTGGCTCAGCCTGTAATCCCGCGCCTTTGGGAGGCTGAGATGAGTGGATTGCCTGAGCCCGCGGGTTCGAGACCCGCCTGGGCAAGCGAGACCTCATCTCTACAATAAATCAAAAAATTAGCTGGGCGTGATAGCGTGCGCCTGTAGTTCCAGCTACTTGGAA
>CAUYQG010114024.1:0-11116 GCA_963574415.1 Tarsius wallacei
AGGCTGAGGCGGAAGGATCGCCAGAGCCCAGCGGGTTGAGGCTGCGGTGGCCGAGAGCGACCACTGCACTCCAGTCTGGGCGACGGAGTGATAGCAGGCTGTTGCAATGACCAACTCAAAAAATAAAAAATAAAAATAAAAAAAATAAAAGTGCCTCCTAAACTTAACAATGGCAAGTTCCTGCTACTACTGAGGTGTCAGAAGTCAATACTGACAGACAACCTATGGGCTCAGACCAGCTGCAGTGTGAAAGATTAAAAGTATCAAATATCTGAGCTGGACAGCTCCAATTTAGACTCAGGCTGTGACAGGTATCACTCTCCACATGTAGTGGAAACTGACTCATGGGTAAAAATCAGAAGCTGTATAGTGGCTTAGCCATGTGCCTGAAAACAAAAAAACCATGAAATAACTTTGCTCAGTAGCCCACAGTGCTCTAGTTCCTGCTTCTTTTCCCTAGGCCCAGTCTTTGGAGCCCCTGAGATGCCCCCATATCCTTCCAACAAATTCCATTTTTTGCTACTAAAACAATATGTAGTTTTGAAGCCTCATAGTGATGCAAAGGAAGGTCAGGCAGAAGACCCAGAACCTAATACTTCCTGGTGCAGCCATTGTCAGAGGCATGCTGATGGAAGAAGACGCAACCAGTAAGAACAGATGATAGAGCCAAGGTAGGAATGAACACGATGTCAGATAGCAGGCTGTTGCAATGACCAAGCAGAAGAGCCCAAGACCAACAATGACCAAAGATAAGTAGATTGAATGACAGAAATGAAGGCCATCATTTGCTCGCCCAGAAGATTTTAATGCAAGCCACATATATAACTTTACATTTTCTATTAGCCACATTAAGCAACTATGAAGGTAAAAATAAATAGGTGAAATTAATTTTGCTCATATTTTTATTAAACTCAATATATTCAAAATATGATCATTCAACATATAATCAGTATTTTTTAAATATTAATATGGCCAGGCTCGGCCTGTAATCCCAGCACTTTGGGAGTCTGAGACAAGTGGATTGCCTGAGCCTGAGGGTTCGAAACCCACCGGGCAACTTGGCGAGACCTTGTTGCTATAATAAATAAAAAATTAGCCAGCCGTGGCAGCATGCACTTGTAGTTCCGGCAACTTGGAAGGCTGAGGTGGAAGGATTGTTGGAGCCCAGTAGGTCGAGTGCCACCGCACTCCAGTCTGGTTGACAGAGTGAGACTTCAACTCAAAAAATAATAATAATGTATATATATAAATGAAATGTTTGACTTTAATCTTTTGTATTAAGTCTTCCAGTTTCAGTGTGTATTTCACACAGCTCATCGCTATGTAGACTGGTCTCTTCTCAAGTGCTCAGTGGACACAGGTAGCTAGTGGCTACCATCTTTAGATGTTTTACTCTTTCTAACCTATAAAACAGACTGGATTGACTGATCTTTAAATCCAAATCCTTGCCTTTTAAAAATAGTTTATATGTCCAGCCCACTTTTTGTTCCAAAATATTCCACTTTAAAGATAAAAGCCCACTCACATAAATTTGAACTAAGAAATGTTCGTGGCAAGTGTTCTAGCTAAAAACCACAATCATAGCTCAACAGCACACTTAAACCACCAACCAGAAAAAACAGATCTTTTGAAGTGATAATGAAGGAATAATTAGAACTTTACACCTTGCAAAAAGGAAGCTGGTTGCTACAGCTATTTAGGACTTCCAAGTTTTATTTCAAAACCTCCCCCAACTTTTTCTTTGACATTTTCACCACTGAAAGATTATTTCATAAAAGAAATATAAAATAACTTAAATTTAATAACCATTTCACAATAAAATTACTAAGTAGCTGGTCATTTTATTTTATTTTATTTTTTTTGAGTTGGAGTCTCACTCTGTCGCCCAGACTGCTGGAGTGCAGTGGCCGCTTCCGGCCACCGCAGCCTCGACCTGCTGGGCTCCGGCGATCCTTCCGCCTCAGCCTTCCAAGTAGCTGGAACTACAGGCGCACGCTACCACGCCTGGCTAATTTTTTGATTTATTGTAGAGATGAGGTCTCACCAAGTTGCCCAGGCGGGTCTCAAACCCGTGGGCTCAGGCAATCCACTCACCTCAGCCTCCCGAGAGGCAGGATTGCAGGCTGAGCCATCGAGCCCGGCTTAGTTTTCTTTTATGCTATACAGTCTCCCAAATTTGAGACTTGCTCCACAAAATGTTTTATAAATGTTTGTGTGTGTGTGTGTGTGTGTGTGTGTGTGTATATATAAGTTATATTATATATAAATATACAGTCTGAAAAAATCTTGCATATTGGGTGCCTAAAACTATGCACAATATTTATATTTATAGGAACACAAAAATGTAATATGTGGTCTCAGAATAAAAGGTGATTACTAACTGAGATATAACACTTTCGCCCAGTCAGTAATTAGTATTCATCTGTACTAGTTGTTCATGATAGTGCTAAGGAAGGCAGACGTGGTTCCTCCCCATCATAGTCTATTGCTAGTGTTATACATTAAAGATTAGCAAATGGTACAAGAGACTAATACATCTATGTGTGATAATTTGAAATTAAAATAAATATTAGGCCGGGCACGATGGCGCACACCTATAATGTCAACACTTTGGGAGGCCAAGGTGGCAGGACTGTTTGAATCAAGGAGTTGGAGACCAGCCTGGGCAACATAGCAAGATCCCCTCTCTACAAAAAATATTTTTTTAAAAATTAGCTGGGCATGGTGGCATGTGCCTGTCTTCTCAAGAGGCTGAGGTAGGAAGATTGCTGGAACCCAGGTGTTAGAGACTGCAGTAAGCTATGATGGCACTACTGCACTCCAGCCTGGGCAACAAAGCAAGACATTGTCTCTAAATAAATAAATAATAAAATCAGTATCAGGGACATCACTGTAAAATCACTAAACATATTTTGTATTGCAAAAGATTTCAGTTCTTGAAATATAAGCTACATTCTCTGGTAATTATATGGCAAATAACAAAGGTTTAAATTATTCTAAATTATTTTGTTAGTTTCTAAAGCCTTCACAGATTGAAGTGCTATTTAAAATATACTTTATGTATTCCCAGCATTTTAGAAGGGCGAGGCGAGAGGATTGCTTGAGCCTAGGAGTTTGAGACCATCTTAGGCAACATAGCAAGACTTTGTCTCTACAAAAAATCAGAAAATTAGCTGAGTGTGGTGACTCAGGCCTCTAGTCCCAGCTCCTGGAGATGCTGAGGTGGAAGGATCTCCTGAGCCCAGGAGGTCAAATCGAGTGAGCCACAGTGGTGCCACTGCAATCCAGCCTGGGTGACAGGCGAGACCCCCAGATTAAAAAAAAGAAAGAAAAGTTGATATTGATGATTCTGTACACTGAGCATATATTTTCTCTTGTACCTTATTAATAGAACAGATAATCTTTCAAAGAGTAAAAAAATGAAAAGATACAAGCTCATAGTAGAATCTTCATATTTCAAAATTTAAAGCATTGCATTTAAAGGACTGGTTTATGTTCCCTTTTAATCCCTGCCATGTAAGTCCCCTCTTTGTTGAGGCTTCGTACTTTTGCATTACAGTTGATGGAAACACCTGGGCACAGGTGATCGCCTTATACCCAACCTTAGTGGAGTGCATCTCGTGCTCGTCCTCAGAAGTCTGCTCTGCGCTCAAAGAGGCACTAGTTCCCTTTAAGGATTTCATGCAGCCACCAGCATCCAGAGTTCAAAATGGAGAATCCTGACCAGCTACTGCGAACTTGACGGAAGAAAGGTATCCTGAAGAACGTTTGCCCCTAAGTGAGTCTTCTGCGAGAAGGACATTTCTTACTACAGATAACTCTTGGCAGCTGTCATTGTCCTCCTTTAAACTGGGTTCAGTAATTCATATTTCAAGCTTACGTGTCAACAGAGGCCCCTGAGTGAGCAGCCATGCAAGCCTTTAATTAATTCAGCTGACGGGAGGGGTAGTTAACACGACAGTGCACCTGCTACCACATCTCAACTGGTGATTTAAAAGTGAGCTTATGTACAGTTTGTGGTGTATGTGTTAATGATGTACTTTTTAAAAAGAAAGAAAAGATATTTCAATTCAGTCAGATTTATTGGGCTGGTGTTTTTGCACCCTTTTTCAAGTACAAAACTGTACTAGAATTTTATGCAAGATGGTACTGTAACATTCCATATTATCTATAACCAGCCTTTGTAAACAAAGGGAACTGATCTACTTGTGTGTATAATAAATGGTACAGTTCTGTATAAAATAGTTGCATTTATTATTTAAATTTTAAAAGTATTGATAATGTTAAATGCTTGAAGCTGTATCTATTAGTACAAAATTGTTTGCTTACATTTTTACTTATAATTTGCCTTCTTATGTGGCAGATAAGTTCATCATCTGATCATGCACTTAGCTTCATATTTATTTTAAATGTATTATTAGTGATCATTAAACATCTGACCAGTAAGGTCATTTGAACACAGCAGCAAATAGTTTATGATTTGCTGATTTTGCAAATTTGAAATATGGGTTATTAATTTAATACATTGAGATATATTGTAGCACTATGACTTCATCATACCTCATTCTTTAAATAGCTCTCCAAGCATTCACTGATGTCTGTTTTTATATTTGCTGTCTGAATTTTAAAGACTTTTCATATTTTATATTCCTACAGATTTTTTTCCCCTAACAACATTTGTCACTGTCTTCAAATTATGACCCAGGCAAAATGATTTCAGATTTTCTAAAATTTTGCCTGTGAGGTTTTGTTCATTTCAGTGCTTCATTTTGTAAAGTCTTCTCATAACTATGCTAACTCACAGGCATAAAATGTGTGTGTATTATAAAACAACGAGAAGTGTATTTTTGGAGATAGTCAAGCATTTAGAAATTCAGTAAACTTGCTGTCATGTAGTAAAAGCTAATTTTATCTTACTTTCCTATCATAGTGAAGAAGAAAAGTACTCTTGAGTACATTACCTTGTTTCTTAAAACACTAACTTTGATCTAGTTCACTGTATTTTTTATTTAATGGATTATGAATTATAATATTTTTCTTCTGAGTTAAATTTTCATAATTTATGTGAAAACACAAAGATGTTTAAACAATGATTATTCATAAGAAATCATAATGGTCTTGGTATTATTTTAGTATATTGGAAAGCCTTTAATTTTAATAGAATTTATAAAGTTCAGCTTCTCCAGAATAATTATAAAACTGCAAGAAGATACTAGAATTGAGTAATGAATGAGATATAATTTTGAGACTGTTGTAATTGTGTTATTTAATTTGCACTATCATCTGTAAAAATGTGGTTAAGGTCTTTTTTGAGGGGATATTATTTTTATTTACATGAATTAATGAATTTCTATTTTATTATTTCACCTAAAATTAAGGTAAAATATGACATTTCATAGATTCTGCTTTCAGCATTTTTCTTAAAGAAAGTTGTAAAAAAAATAATTCAAGTTGTGTATTTAGTTTATTTTCTATATTTGGATATGTTAAATTGGGGATTAGAAAAATCCATATAAGATTGATAAAGTATTGACATAGAATAACAAAGGTAGTGTACCATTTCAGTAATGTGTTAAAAATATTGCCATGAAATCTATATGAAGTAAAACTGTGTCTGTTCTTGAGAAATAACTGATTAATTGCAAGTAGAATAGTTAATCTCCAGTGGAAGTTAAATATGAGTCAGGGGTATGCAGCATACATTTATATAAACTGAGTAATTTGAGCTAATACTGTATTAGCATTTTTTTACAAAATTTTATTTTATTTATTTATTTTTTGAAAGCTAGATTTATTGAGAGGACAGAAAAGCTTCCAGAGTGGGAGGGGACCTGAGGGGGTTGCCTATATTAGCTTTCAATATAAGGACCATGCCCAAAACTGAGAGATGTGACGACTGTATTGATGCTTCATATAGCATGGCAATCAGTGTCAGTCTTAGTGTCAAGCAGGTGGAATAAGTTGACAGGTGAGTTTCTTCCCTGAGTATCTCCTGTCCCCCTCCAGGAGTCACTGCCAACAATTCATTCCCTTGAGTCAAGCATTCCTGTAGGTTGCATTTTTCAAAATGTCCTGATTCCTGGGAAGCTTAACACATTGCCTTTTCTCGTTGGTATGAATTGGGTTCTTCAGTGACCCAAAGAACTGGACTATGAAATTACTAGATGCCAGGAGATTCAAAAAGGTAGCTCTGAAAGATACGATCATTTTATAGCACAATTGAGTATCTAGCCCTTGAAACAGTAGTAAAATGTCCTTTGGGATACATATTAGAAATACAGTGAGATTTTGTTGTTGTTGTTGTTGTGTTGTAGTCTCACTCTTGTCGCCCAGGCTAAAGTGCAGTGGCACGCTCATGGCTACCGCAGCCTCGACCTACTGGGCTCAGGCGATCTTTCTGCCTCAACCTTCCAAGTAACTAGAACTACAGATGCATACCACCACGCCCGGCTAATTTTTGTGATTTATTGTAGAAACGAGGTCTCACCAAGTTGCCCAGGCTGATCTCGAGTCCCTGGGCTCAGACAATCCTCTCGCCTTGGCCTCCCAAAGTGCTGGGATTACAGGCTGAGCCATCACACAACACCAAGAAATACAGTGAGTTTTAAGCCTTACATCGTCACTTGTTGTCTGTGTCAGTGCCTGTCTGATTCAGATTGCTAGACAACAGGCATGTGCCAACAACATAAAGTTATTTCCATTATAAAGGAAACAAGCTAATTTTGAACTTGAGCAGATTAGTTCTCAGTTTGCTATAAGACTACCACTGCCACAAAAAAAGTCATTTAGTAATGTCTTATTTAGTATTTCTTTATAACTAGCATTTAAGTTTTGTTAATTTTACTTTATACATTTGTAACATTTACTTACTAGGATCCTGTTAGGTGCCAAAGAAAGGAAAATGCATAAAAGTCTGGCTTAGAGAGAATCCCTTTTTCACTTGCTTTCATTTTTAAATTTTATTAGGTTAACAACTAACATGTATTGTTTCTTACCTGTTTTGTTCTTATATGGTTATTGATTCAATTCTTACTGCATTCCGTAAATTGTGTGATAGTATGTACCATCAGAGGGAAGACGTGAACAATTTAGTGTATATATTTTCTTCAGGAGAATAACATTCAGTTAAATGAATTCCATAGCAGGCCAATAACAATGTAGGTTATTTGTCCTTTCCCAATATAACTTTAAGAGTATTCACAAGTAATACACTGGGCCAAAGGATTAGTTAAGAAAGTGAGGATAAATAGGATAAGCTATTGAACAGTGTTAGAAAACAACTCAAAAATATATTCCTTATTAGCGAGGTGGTCATTATTACCTTCATGTCAGTGAAGGGCTGTGTAGTTACTATATAATATAATGACTAATATATGCTCCTCAAATGTAGAATAATTCAGGTGGACAACCAGGTTTTCTAGAGACAGTGGTGGGCAAAGGCCGTGTGGCCAAGGCAGAATGCTCTCATGAGCACCACCCCCCCACCTGTGACTGCCACAGAAATTGACTGGAGTTGAGAAGGCCCTGGATTGGGTCAACGTCCAGGCCCAGAATATTGTGGATTACAGTTTTTCATGAAAAACTACCACCGATGTGGAGAAGAATGGGCTCTGTGAAGGCACTGCCAGCCACCTAGTATCTTCCTTAGATTTCCACTTAGGCTTGGCATGTTGACAGATACACTGATCTTGTGGTAAGTACCACATTTGACTATGCTTAGTGCTTCTGGGCCGTATTTCTCTACATTATTAGAGTGAATTTGGGTTTTTTAAAAAATTATCACAAGAATGGATATGTTCATACTACATGGTGTTTTACCAATTTATATAAAGTAGGAAAAGTTTTTAATACCTTACGATCATTTGAATTAAAATTTTGTATCTCTGGAAAGTAGAGTAGTGCTTTCAATATCAATGAAAAGTTTTTATAGATTCAGAAAGAAAGATCATGTCTTTGAATCTTTATTTCTGTATAAGCCATCTCAAAGGAGTTTAAATTTATTATAAATCTGGTAATTTTGAATACACTTCCAGTACTGGCTCATCCAAAGAGCCTGTGGAGAGTCCTACGTGAATACTCTTAGTCATCTCAACTCACTGTGAGGCCGTGATGAACTGAGACTCTGCCTCTTATATAATTTTAGACACGTTGACTTTCAAAGCCGCTTCCTTATTTCTAAAACAGAGATAATCAATGAGTTACTAATTCTTCAGAGAAAAAAGGCATAATTTGAGTTTAGAGTTGATTTCATAATGACATTATTAGGGTAATTATTTGTTTGACAGTTTTATTGCTGTATCTTAAGAGAGTTCTTTGACTATTTTTCTTCCTTTTTCTTAGACATCAGTTTAATCCCTCCTCCTCCCCTCTTTTGTGTCTTTTTTTAAAAAAATTATGTTTACCTTGCCTTCTCATACTTTTCCGATCTTTCTCTTTCTGTTCCTCTTTCATTCTCTGCCTTTCCTCTTTCAGTCTCTCCCTGATTTCACCTGCTCCTTGTTCAGAAGAAGCAGGGCTGTCAGGGGCAGCACTGCTGTTGATTGCCATTCTATTCAATTCAATTCTGGAAATACCTTCCACTTTGGCCACTGTTGCCTTTTTGCAGAGGTAAAGTTCCTCTGCCATTCTGAATAGCTGAACAGGTAAAGGTAATCTGTAACCATAGCTTTTACTGTCTCTCTGAATACACAGAGTTCAGCCGCTGAGATGCTCACAGAATGGGACTGCTATACGCGTGATGGATTCGGGAGCTAAACTTGGAGCACTCATGTCTCTATTTGTTATGTGGGCAGAGAGATTGCACATCTTTTCTAAATGGGAAGTATTTAAAATCTGTTCAAGTGAGGTTTCGGGGGAGGGTTTGTGATTTGGGGGGAGAGGTCCTTTGTTTCTTGGGGCAGATGCTTTAAAGTATTTCAAATTTATGTGACCTAAATATTATTTATTGATTTGTAATACACTGCCTACCTTTAAGAAGGATTTGAGGCAGCATACTGTCCGTGTATCTCAGCTATTTCTGTTGCAAAGCAGTATTTGACAGAAGGCCTAGAATGGTATCATTCTCATCTCTGAGTCTTTTGGGGGTGCATTTGGTATGTGCTTGGTGCTTACGGTGACCCAGAGGTCAACTGAAACCTTCCTAATTATACCAGGGTATTGATTCTAGATAGCCCCTTTGGTAAGAAAAAGGAAATTACTGGATTTTGAGGCTATTTTCAGTTGCTGCAAATGTAGTTACATCAAGTTTTATTTTTAAACTACAATCCAATCAATGGTACAGCCTGGGAGATCTGCTAAACCATGCCATTATTTGGCAGACTATTTCAATATGATAACAACTGCTTCCTTCTATGAAGTTTTACTAGATGGGAGAAAAATTCCAAAGCTATAATACTGCAATATTCTTATTATTATCTAGAAAAATAAAATATTAGCTTCAGACCCAACTGTGCAAAATGTGTTTGCTTTCCAGCTTTTACTACCTCTGTGTCATAATGTTAACACATAACACACAACTCTTGTCTCTTGAGGCAGTTAGCATATGGTGTTTATGTCAGACTGGATATATTTATCTAATCCCGTGAGATTCTTCTTTAGTTCACAACATAGTTCTTGAAAGTAATATCACTGTTGTACACTTCTCCTTACAATTTTTATGTTGTTGAGATGGATCAGTTATGTATTATGATCATGAAAATCTGTTGGCCTGAAACCCAAATTTTCTTTGCAGTCTAGGATAGATTTTTTTCCATGAAAGCTACATAGTTATAACTGCGACTGTATAGATCCTTTATTTGCTTTGCAGCTATCATTGAGTGTGATTTTAGGTTTTTAATTGTGTTCCAGCAGTACTAGTCTTTTCATTATAACCTTCAGGTCCGGCCAGTGATTTATTTTTCCCCTTAATATATTTTGTGTTTGCTTTCTCACCCCCTTGAGGTTTGAAACATTAGTGACACCTCACATCATTCACTCCATCTCAAGACTTGGTATAAGTAGTGACTCCAATACGTGGAGCATGGCTTACACATGTGGGCACTTTGGAAGAAATATCACAAAAGAGAATAAAGAGGAAATGTTTGTGAGAGCTTTGTTAAAACTATTAATATATAAAATGAAAAAATAAAAGACATGAAGTATCTCTCAACAGTTTATAGAAAAAAAGTAGATTTGGAACTTTAAGTAAAAATGTAGGTAAAGTGAGAAACCATAATCCTATTGTAGACTCTTTTCATCTTTATTGTTTTGAGTATTGTTTCTTTTCTTAATTTGGTGAGGCTTTTTTGAGACTTCCCATCTATATCAGTGCCAGACCCTCTTTCCACCTTTCAAAGGAAAATACTTTGTTTTAAAATTCTTTTTTGGAGTTATGTAACAAAAGTATGAAACAGTAAAATTCCTACATGACTTAGTATGTACTGCAGTCAGATGTAGTTACGATAATTTTTCTAATTTTAAGCATTGTTGGAGTGGGACTCACTTGAGTACCGTATGTGTACGCTAGGGCTTCACCTGTTATTCCTTTTGGTCCTCAAAAGTAGTCACGCAAAGAAGGTGTGATGATACTTAAAACAGGAGAGGAAGTCTGGGGTTGACGGTTGAAGCAAGTTGCCCAGAGTGACACACCTGATGTCAAGGTGGCTCACTAGGTCTTGCCTTTCCACTGTAGTATGCTACTTTCATGTTTTACAAAAATGAGTCCCACTCCATTAAAATCCAAGCCTTACTAAAATAAGTTGAAAATACTCTTGAGGCAAGTACTATTTCTTTGAAGAGGCACTGGGACAAATAAACATTTTTTTAAAACTTCAGATATTATGAAAAATTGTCGAATGACTATGATCTCCAAAGTGTCATTGGGTGGTTGGTGTTGGTCCATGTTTAAAACATTTTATCTGTTGATCTGTTGTTTTAAGAGGTTATGTTATCAGCCACAGCATAGTGTTTAAGAGCCCAGAGTTTGGGGCCAGACTAATTAAATTCAAATCCCAACTCTGTTATGTACTAAATGTGTGACCTTGGGCAAATTAATTAATTTGTGTTGGTTTCCTCCTCTGTCAACTGGAGTTAATAGTGGTATTTAACACACAGTTGTTTATTAGAATTTTAAAAGCCA
>CAUYQG010114025.1:0-31837 GCA_963574415.1 Tarsius wallacei
AAAAAACCTGAATGCCACATGTTCTCACTCATAAGTGGGCACCAAACATTGGGCTCATGGGCACAAGGATGGGAACAACAGGGAGCACTGTTAAAGGAGAGAGGGAGGGAGGATAAGGGATACAAAACCACTCATTGGATACCATGCCCCCTACTGGGGGGAGAGGTCTTGTCAGAAGCTCAACCTCACCTTCACACAATATGCATATGTTATAAATCCTCACATGTACCCCATGGTTTTATAATAATAGTAGTAGCAGTAGTAGTAGTAGTAGTAACAACAACAGCAACATCTTGGAGTTGGACAAGATGTTAGAGTTTTCTTAGTTCAACCACTTCCTCGGCTCATCTTATAGAGGAGAAATGGAGATCTGGAAGGGAGAGTCATTTTCTTAAGGTCACTGAGATTATTTAAAAGACAGTGGATATTAAAAACAATGTCTCTTAATTGCCAAGCTGGTTTTTTTTCCATTGCACAAAAAATGCTGTTTCACCATGGTATACCCCATCTCTTTATGCAGTTGTATTCTGGTCAACTCTATTAAACATGGCTTAAATAAGGGAATGATGACTGGATCCAAAGTGTAAGTACTCTTAGCTGGAAAGTGGAGGTCAAATTTTGGATAATCTCAGCAGGCTAGATTGGTAGGCTGAGACTAATAAAATAAAATTTTAAAAAAAATTCTTAATTCTAAAATTGCTATATCCTCATTATAAAACATTTTGAAAACACTTATAAATAATAAAAATAAAAAATGCCTCTAATCCCATCATTCAGATATAATTGTTATTAATATGTTGGGGCATAACTTTAATAGAAATTTTGATGCAACCATTTCTATATACACATATTTATAGTATTGGCATAAAATTGTGCATATGATTTTTTGACCTACTTTTAATATTTAACAATATAAACATTCTTCTATGTTCATAAAGGTTTTATATGTTATTTTAATGGCCATATTTTAGTCCAATTATTATTTATTTTTACTTAACCAATCCCCTCTTGTAGAGTATTTAGGTTTTTCCAATTGCTCAATGATATACAATGTAGTAACGAACATTCTTGTACATATATTTCTTGTATGATTCTGATTTTTCTTTGTGCATATTCGTAGAAGAAAAATTGTTGGGGGAGAAGGATGAGCGTTGAAACGTTTTCTTTTTAAGCTGTGTTGCCAAATTGCCCTCCAGAAAGGTTGCAGTTATTTTCACCCCTAGTAAGTATCAGTTTTCTTGTACCCATCCAAACCATGAGTTTTAGTATTTGAAAATTCTTTACCATTTTAGTCCCCAAATAATATATCACTTTAATTTGTACTTCCTGGATTACTAGCATTTCTCCAATTGTTTAGCAAGGTGAAGCTCAGTGCAGATAATGTGGAGATTTACATTAAGTTACAAAACAACAGCAGCAACAACAACTGAAGAAAAGGCTGCTGTAGATGTGACTTTAAAGCAGCTAGTGTGAAAACTTCCTAGGGTTTTAGTTGACAGTAAATCCAATATAGGTCGATGTGTGATATGGTTACCAATAAAGCTAATTTAAACTCAAAAGACATTCATACAAGTTTAGCATTTTGAACAAGAGAGGTGAGGGTCATACTTTATTTGTTTTTAATCAGTCTACTAGCTGTGGCCCAGACCATTAATAGTGGCCCAAACAGTCCATTGTGTGTCCAGAAGAGAACAAATAGTCTGAATAAAGAAGAGGAAATATGCCCTATGAAGAGTGACTGAGTGAGTTTAGGAAAAAAGAAGACTTTAAAGTAGGGTGTCCTCTGTTTTCAGAACTTGGAACAGTCATGAGGCAGCATGAGTAGGCAAATTTTGGGGGGTCTTGGAGGGCAGAGAAGGATACAAGGATAAACGTCATAAAAAGAATAATTTCAACTCTACACAAAGAATCCCATTCTAAAAGACATCTTGGAAAGGTCTTCCTGGAGAAATAGTGAATTTCCAATCATCAGAGATATTCAATCAGTGGCTACTGACTGACTGCTCAGCAGTACTTTTTTGAGAGGTTCAAGCATATGACAGAGGCTTAAACTAGATGCTTTTAATTTCCACTTCAGTTCTGAGGTTTTAGATCTCCTTGAATACTACTGATTCTAATCACCTTACTAAGAGCCATAGGTCCAATTAGCTTTGTGAGTGACAGGAGAAGCCTTATAGAGCAGTAGGTCTCAAATTTAAAGTGTATGCTATGCAAAAAAACTTGTTAGAAAGTACATTTAGATTCAGTAGGTCTGGAATGGGGTCTGAGATTCTGCATTTCTTTTTTTTTTAAATGTTATATTTTGAAGATGTGGAGTACAATTCAGGGGTTGATATAAAAATGTTCATTATGCAGGTACCCTTGTTGATGAGGTACGTCCTCCCTCCCCTGGCAGTTTTCTATCAAACTCCAAATGAGGTTAAAAAGTTGTTAGCATGCATTCAAAATTGTAATGATATAATCTCCCAAAAGGTAAAAATTTGCTCTTGGAGTAAGGGTCATCTTAGTAATTACAATGGTTTATGGCCCTCCAAAGGGCCACAGTATATCAACAGATATATAGTAAATCTGTGGTGTTAAAATTTCATGGGTGAGGTGATTTGGAAAACAAAAGTTGGAAAAGTTTCCTTAGGAAGAAAATAATGTAAAAAAATGAGAAACAATATTAGAGGTTCTAGAGCAATGGTTTTCAACCTTGACTCAGCACTGGAGTCACATGGGGAGATTTAACTAATTTGTATGTCTTGATTACACTCCTAGAGATTCAAGCTTAATGGGCTGGGGTATGACTTGGACATTGCATTTTTTAAAGCTCTCTAGATGATTCCAATGTACAATTAAGATCAAGAACCACTAATCTAAGGGACCACTGGGCAAGAGGATAAGAAGCAGAGATAAGAGAAAAGGTGTGAGAGACATGTGGGAGGTGAGAGCATGAATTATCAGAAAAATGAAAAACCGTATAACACCTCTGACATATTCAACAGGCACCATTTAAGGCTAAGAGTTCTGGGAAGGTGTCAGAATGTCTTGAGTCCTGTTATTGAGGGGAATAAAACACCAAAAACAATGAACCGAGGCAGAAAGAGAGCAAGAAAGCTGCATGAGTTGGAATTTAAAAAGTTTCCAACAGACTGACACAGAAGCCGTGGCATTCTATAGACAATTGACTCAGTCTCTTCAACAAATCACTGAAATGGTTAAAAAACAAGGACGGAAATTAAGAGATATTAAAAGAATCTAACAACCAAATGCAATGTGTGGACTTTGAATAGATCTTGGTTTGAACAAAAATCCAAGTGTAAAGATATTTGGGAGAACAATTTGGAAAATTTTAACATGTACTGTATATTAACCTATATACAGAAATGATATTTAACTTTGCTAGATGAATAATTGTATTGTGCATATGTAGAAAAATATTCGAAATCTTGCATATGTAGAAAAATATTCGAAAGTATGCATATTAAAGTGTTGAGGGGTGAAATGTCATGTCTATAATTTACTTTAAAATACTGCCAATGAAGGACTTTCTGACATTATACAACCTTCCAAGGTTGAAACAAGAAGAAATTCAGACACTAAATAGATCAATAACAACAAGTAATTGACTCTGTCATGATAATGCTACCTCCAAAATAAAAAAGCCCTGCACCAGATGGTTGTTCAGTGTAATCCTACATACAAGGAGAGCTGATACCAATCCTGTTGAAAGTATATCAGGCAATTGAGAAAGATGGAACTCCCCCAAGTCATTTTATGAAGCTAATAGCACACTGATACCCAAACTGGGGAAGGATACAACAAATAAAGAGAACTACAGGCTAATATTCCTGATGAACATAGATGCAAAAATTCTCAACAAGATTCTAGCAAATTGGATCCAATAACAAATCTCAAAAATCACCCACCATGACCAAGTAGACTTCGTCCCCGGATGCAGGACTGGTTCAACATCTGCAGGACCATAAATGTAATTAAGTATATCAGGATGTAAAAACAAGAACCACATGATTATATCATTAGACGCAGAAAAAAATCTTTGATAAAATCCAGCATCCCTTCTTGATAAAAACCCTTGAACACCTAGGCACGGAAGGAACAAAGCTCAGAATAGTAAGAACCATCTATGGTAAACCCAGAGCTGACATATTGCTAAGTGGACAGAAATTGGAAGCATTTCCCCTGAAAACTAGAACAAGACAAGGCTGCCTACTCTCACCCCTTCTGTTTAACAAAGTGTTGGAAGCCCTATATAGAGCAACCAGACAAGGGAAGGAAATCAGGGGTACCCAAGCAGGAAAAAGGAAGTTAAGTTATCCCTCTTTGCTGACGATGTGATCCTGTACTTCGAAAATTCAAGAGACCCTGTCAAAAATCTCCTTGCACTGATAGAGGACTTTGACCAAAGTCTCAGGGTACAAAATAAACGTGCAAAAGACAGTCACATTCTTGTACATCAACAACAAACAGGCAGAGAACCAAGTAAAAAGCACATTCCCATTCACAATGGCCACAAAAAAAAAAGAAAAAAAAGGAAAGAAATACCTCAGCATCTTCCTACCCAGAGAAGTGAAAGAGCTTTACAAGGAAAACTACAAATACTGCCCAAAGAAGTCAAAGAAGACACAAACAAATGGAAAAATATCCCATGCTCATGGATTGGAAGAATCAACATCCCACCATAGGCAAACTACAGATTCAATACAAAATCCATTAAATTACCAACATTCTTCTCAGACCTGGAAACGACAATACAGAAATTCATATGGAAACATAAAAGACCATGAATAGCCAAAACAATCCTTAGTAAAGGAAACAAAGTGGGAGGGTATCACACTTCCAGACTTTCAACTTTACTATAAGGCTATAATAATCAAAACAGCCTGATACTGGTACAAAAACAAGCATATAGACCAATAGAACAGGCTAGAGATTCCAGAAGCAAAATCTCCATTTCTCAACCAATTCATCTTCAACAAAGCTTCCACCAACAGTCACTGGGGAGAGGAGAACTTATTCAGTAAATGGTACTGGAAAAACTAGTTGATCACATACAGAAGAATGAAACAAGATCCCTACCTATCACCATATACACCATGTACACCATATACACCATATATATACCATATATACCAACTCTAAATGGATCAAAGACCTAAATGTAAAACCTTAAGCTATAAGAATCTTAGAAAACATGGGAGACACCCTTACAGAAATTGGAATAGGCAAACAATTGCTGATCAAAACCCCAGATGTCCATGCCATAAAAGTTAAGATAGACAAGTGGGACTTCATCAAACTGAAAAACAACAAATGCTGGAGAGATGTGGGGGAAAGGGAGCACTTCTCCATTGTTGGTGGGAGTGTAAACTCTCTGTGGAAAACAGTGTGGCTATTCCTAAAAGATTTAAAAATAGACCTTCCATATGATCCAGCAATCCTCCTTCTGGGAATATACCGAGGATTTCAAATCATTCTATAAAAAAGATACCTGTACATACATGTGTACATGTGACTGCTCTCAGTTCTGTGCAGCATTATTCACAATAGCAAAAACGTGGAACCAACTGTGCTGCCCATCGAAAGTGGACTGGATAAAAAAAGTGATATATATATACATGATGGAATACTATGCAACCATAAAAAAAGGAAAAAAATATGGACTTTGCATCAACCTGAATGGATTTAGAGTCCATCATACTCAGTAATCTATTACAGAAACCAAAAACTGAGTACCACATCTTCTCACTCATAAGCAGACCCTGAACATTTATCATACTACTGTAAGAAAGGGGTCGGCAGTAGTAGAATGCTGCTGGAAGGGAGGGGCACATAACATCAATAAGGGTACCTCATCTCGAACCAGGTGAACTGGAGACCAAAGGGAGGCTCAAACTTTACCTGTATGATGACCTCTTATCTACCTAATCCTGGATGGTACCCCACATCTTTAAAATAAATAAATAAATTCATTAAAAATATACTTCCAAAAGAAAGATGAAGCAAACATCTTTCTTTTTGACATGGGAAATTATTAACAACTGCAAAATATAGATGAAGGATATGATATTTATAATACTCTTTTCTATTTTCTACATTTTTTAATTTTTAAAAAGTTATTGAATTTTTTTCTACTTAGATTTTTTTTGTTTTTTGAATTGGAGTCTCACTACATCACCCAGGCTCAAGTGCAGTGTCACGCTCACGGCCATCCCAGCGTCCACTTGCGGGACTCAGGCAATCCTTCCGCCTCAGCCTTCCAAGAAACCGGAACTCAGGCTTGCGCTACCATGCTTGGCTAATTTTTTGATTTATTGTAGAGATGAGGGCTCGCCAAGTTGCCCAGACTGTTCTCGAACACGTGAGCTCAGGCAGTGTCCTCATCTCGGCCTACCAAAGTGCTGGGATTACAGGATTCAGTCACCTTGCCCGGTCCATTTTTTAAAAAATTATGAATATGTGTGGTAAAAGTCAGTATTAACAACACAAGCAGGGTTGGTGCAGGTGAATTTTGCACCTCCAACTGCCTCCACTTTCCCTGGTTTAGGACCCAGTAACCTCTGTGATGCTATATGCCCTCTCTCTCCCTCCCTCCTCTGCCGATCCCTCCCTTGTGCTAATGTGATCAATGTTCATGTCCCACCTATGAGTGAGAACATTTGATATTTAGTTCTTTGTTTCTGTGAAAGATCACTAAGTATGATTGTCTCCAACTCCAACCAATTTGCTACAAATTCCATGATTTTGTTCTTTTTGGCTGTGTAATACTCCATCGTGCAGATGGACCATGTTTTCTTTATTCAGTCCACTTTTGATGAGCAGTAGTGTTGGTTCCATGTTTTTGCTGTTGTGAGTAGTGCAGCTATAAACATGCATGTGCAGGAGTCTTTTTTGTAGAACTATTCATGTTTCCTTGTGCATATTCCCAGGAGAGGGATTGCTGGATCGTATGGAAGGTCAATTTTAGTTCTTTTAAGAATCACCACACTGCTTTCCATAGAGGTTGAACTAGTGTTCCCTTTTCTCCACACCTTCGCCAACATCTATTGTTTTTTGATTTATTAATTATGGCCATCCTTATTGGATTTAGGTGGTATCTCATTATGGTTTTGATTTGCATTATCTGATGATTAGTGAGGCTGAGCAGTTTTTCATGTATCTGTTGGCTGCTTGTATATCTTCTTTTGAGAAGTGTCTTTTCATGTCCTTTGCCCACTTTTTAATAGGGTTGTTCGTATTTTTCCTTTAATTTTGTTTGACTTCCTTTTAGATCCTGGTTGTTAGGTCTTTGTCAGATACATAATTAGCAAATATGTTTCCCCAATTCTGTGGGTTGTCTCACCACTTTCTTGATGGTTTCTTTTGCTGTACAAAAGCTTTTCAGTTTGATGAGGTCCCACTTGTCTATCTTATCTGTTATGGTACTTGCTTTTTAGGGATTTGATCAATAATTGGTTGCCTACTCCAGTGTGCATAAGAGTGTTTCCTCCGTTTTCTTCCGGGATTCTTATAGTTTGAAGTTTTACTTGTAGGTCTTTGATACATTTAGAGTTGATTTTTATATATGGTGATAGGTAGAGGTCCTGTTTTATTTTTCTTCATGTAGTCAGACAGTTTTCTCCATACCATTTGCAGCATTGCACATATGGTTTCCTTTCCCCAGTGGTTGTTATTGGCGGCTTTGTTGCAAATGAGTTGATTGAGAGATGGAGTTTTTGCTTACATAGTCTATGCCTTGTAAGAAACAGTGTGGGCGGAACTCGGTGGCTCAGCCTGTAATCCCAGCACTTTGGGAGGCTGAGGTGAGTGGATTGCCTGAGCCCACAGGTTTGAGACCAGCCCGGGCAACTTGGTGAGACCTCATCTCTACAATAATTCAACTGGGTGTGGTAGTGCGTGCCTATAGTTCCAGCTACTTGGTGGAAGGGTCACTGGAGCTGCCACTGCACTTCAGTCTGGGTGACATGAGCGTGCCACTGCACTTCAGTCTGGGTGAAAACTCAAAAAAAAAAAAAAGAAAGAAAGAGAAAGAAACAGTGTGGTAGCTGGAGTCAATTGCCTAGCTCAAAGACAAGTTTTGTCAGCTTCTTAGCTCTGTGACCTTGAACAAGTCATTTCACCTCTCTGTGCCTCATGTTTCTTATCCGTCAAATGAAGATGATTTGAAGAGGATTAATGAGTTGCTGCACGATAAATGCTCAGAGTGGTGTCTATCACAACATAAGTGCATGGTAAAGCTCAATGTCAGCTCTGTTCATGCTTTGCTTTCTGAATAATTCAGGATAACCAAATTCAGTGAGTTTCAGGAAGGTACCTGAATACCAAGCTGTGTGCACAAGTGTATGTCAAAATGTAACTCTTGTGGTAAGTCAAGACATTTAAACAAAACTATGTTGACTGTGTGCTGGGTCCTGGAAGGAATGCAGGGAAGAAAAGTTCAGGCTTATGCTCTTCTGCAACTCCCAATCAGTCCAGTAGAGGGAGAAGTCCGGGAGAAAAAAATAACAAACAAACCTCACTGTGACAAAAGCATGGGATTAAAAGGTAATGGGAGATACAGTTGCAAAGGATCAGATCAGATCCTAGAGGCGGAGCTTATGTGCAATGTTAAGCCTTAAATGACTAGTCCTTTTCTGATCAATTTCTCAATTTTAATAGAGTGACAAGCCATTCTTCTTGTGCCCCTTCCATGCTGTGGAATACCTGTTTGCTTTCTGCAGAAGTATTTCTGTGTTTTCAGAAGCATGGACTCAACATGCACAGGGTTGCATCTGTATGTTGTCTATCCACTGCTGCCAGAATGTTAGTTTAGGGTTCACATTGTAATCTCAAAGTTAGTTAAGTTCTTGAAGACATATCAGAATCCTCGAAAGGGACATTTTAAAAACCTTTTAGCAAAATGTTAATTGTGCAACACATTATTGTTTACCAAAGGTATAATGTTGTACAGCAGATTTCTATAACTTATTTGCCTTCCTTAACTGAAACTTTATGCCTGTTGATTAGTAACTCCCTATTTCTTCCCTTCCGCAGCCCCTCCTAACCACCCCATCCACTCTTTGATTCTATACATTTGACTATTTTAGACACCTTATATAAGTGGAAATGATGAAGCATTTGTGTTTTCGTGACTGAATTATTTCACTTGGCTTGATATCCCCAAGGTTCATCCATGTTGTCACATATTGCAAAATTTCCTTCTTTTAAAAGGCTAAATAGTACTGTATTGTATGTACATATTTTTAAAATTCATTCATCTGTCAATGGACATTTAGATTGTTTCCACATATTGGTTATTGTGACTAGTGCTGCAATAAACAAAGGAATGCTAATATCTCATTGAGATCCTATTTTTAATTCTTTTAGATAACTACCCAGAAGTGAGAATGCTGAATCACATGGTAGTTCCACTTTTAACTTTTTGAAGATCCACAGTTTTGCTTTCCATATTGGCTGCACCATTCTCACCAAGAGTGTGCAAAGATTCCAGTTCCTCCACATACGTGCTAAAACTTGTTGTCTTTTTTGAAATGAAAGTTAATATTTATTCAGAAAATGAGAACAAAATCACAAAGTTTAAAATGTTGATGAATTCCACAAGCATTATAAATTTCAAAAACATTAAAATTTTTATTACTTTAATGCCCGAATCACTTCTCCATAGTTTTTCTCCATATTTTTGGTAACGTACTCTTTGATTGTCTTCTCAAATTATAAGAATTTTGTAATATAATTTTATAGAGAGAATAGAAAAATAATTATTTTTTCTCTAGCATGGCTAATTAAAGTTTTAAAAAATTATTGATAGTTTAGAAAAAATGTTTCAACATGAAAACATATTATTGCTAATTTCTTATAAATTTTTAAATTATTGTCAAACATGAAAAACCTCTATAACATTTAAAAAATTAACACCAATGGAGCTGGGCATGGTGACTCATGCATGTAATCCCAGCACTTTGGGAGACCAAGGTGGGAGAACTGCTTGAGCCCAGGAGTTCGAGGCCAGCCTGGGCAACATAATGAGACCTCGTCCCTTCTCCCCCAAAAGTTAACACCAATTCCACAATTTCACAAACCTCTCCCTCAAAATAGAAGAAGTAACACATCGCAACTCATTTTATGAGGCCAGTATTACCTTGATACCAAAACCAAGGACTACATATAAAAAGAAAAAACAATAGGCAGGCACAGTGGTGTGTACTTGTAGTCCCAGCTACTTGTGAAGCTGGGGTGGGAGGATTGCTTGAGTCCAGTACTTTGAATCACTCCTGGGTAACGTAGCAAGATCCCATATCTTTTTTAAAAATTTTAAACATGTGGGGTACAATTCAGAGTTAGGTTACAAAGGTTCATTATGCGAATACCATCATTGATGAGATGTGCCTCTCCTCCCCTGGCAGTTTCCCACTACTACCAATCCCTTTCTTATAGTATTATGATAATTGTTCAAGGTCCGCTTATGAGTGAGAACATGTGGAACTCAATTTTCTATTTCTGTGGTAGATCACTGAGTATGAATGACTCTAAATCCATCCAAGTTGCTGTGAAGTCCATATGTTGGTCCTTCTTAATGGCTGCATAATATTCCATTGTGTACATGTACCACATTTAATTTTAATTTTTTTTATTTTAAAGATGTGGGGTACGTGCCACATTTTTTAATCCAGTCCAGTTTCGATGAGCAGCATGGTTGGTTCCATGTTTTTGTTATTGTGAATAGTGCTGCAATAAACAGGTATCTGCAGGTATCTTTTTTGTAGAATGATTTGAGTTCCCCTGGGCATATTCTCAGGAGGGGAATTGCTGGGTCATATGGAAGGTCAATTTCTAGTTCTTTCCGAAATCACCACACTGTTTTCCAAAGAGATTGCACTAGTTTGTATTCCCACCAGCAGTGCAGAAGCGTTCCTTTTTCTCTGCATCCTTGTCAGCACCTGTTATTGTTTGTTTTATTAATGATGGCCATTCTTACTGGGGTTAGGTGGTATCTAAGTGTGGTTTTGATTTGCATTTCTCTGCTGATTAGTGAGGTTGATCACTTTTTCATGTGTCTGTTGGCTGCCTGTATATCTTCTTTTGAGATGTGTCTATTCGTGTGTTTTGCCCACTTTTTAATAGGGTTGTTTGATTTTTTCTCCTTTTGGCACGTTTGAGTTCCTTGTAGATCCTAGATGTTAAGCCTTTTTTAGATATACAGTTGACAAATATTTTCTCCCATTCTGTGGGCTGTCTCCCTGCTCTCTTGATGGTTTCTTTGGCTTTGCAGAAGCTTTTCAGTTTGATGAGGTCCCACCTGTCTCTCCTTTTTTTTTTTGAGTCGGAGTCTCACTCTGTTGCCCAGACTGGAGTGCAGTGGCCGCTCAGGGCCACCGCAGCCTCGACCTGCTGGGCTCTGACAATCCTTCCGCCTCAGCCTTCCAAGTAGCAGGAACTACAGGCGTTCGCTACCACGCCCGGCTAATTTTTTTTTTATTTATTGTAGAGATGAGGTCTCGCCAAATTGCCCAGGCAGGTCTCGAACCCGTGGGCTCAGGCAATTCACTCACTTCGGCTTCCCAAGGCGCAGGATTACAGACTGAGCCACCGAGCCCGGCTCCACCTGTGTATCTTATCTCTTAGGGCATGGACACTTGGGGTTTTGATCAGGAATTGGTTGCCAGTTCCAATTTCCATAAGGGTGTCTCCTGCATTTTCTAAGGAGAAAATAAATAAATGAAATAAATTTTTACAAAACAGAAAATAATAGACAAATATCTGTCATGAACTTAAACACAAACACTGGCAACACAATATTAGCAAACACAATCTAGCAATTTATAAAAAATTATGCACCATTGCCAAATTAGATTTATTTCAGGTGTGCAAGACTGGTTCAACACTTGACAATCAATATAATCCACCATATTAAAAGACTAAATAAGAAAATTGTATAATAATAAATTTGATGCAGAAAAATAATTTGGCAAAATCTGACACACTGGCTTGGTGTGGTGGCTCACACCTGTAATCACAGTACTTTGTGAGGCTGAAACAAGAGAATCCTTTGAGGGTGTTGGAGACAAGCCTTTGAAACATAGTGAGACCCTGTCTCTACAAAAACAAAAAATTAGCTGGGTGTGGTAAACCATGCTTGTTGTTCAAGCTACTTGGGCGGCTGAGGTGAGAGGATCACTTGAGCCTAGGTGGTAGAGGCAGCAACGAGCTATGATAGTGCCACTTCACTCTAGTCTGGGTAACAAAGTGCGACTCTGTCTCAAAAAAAAGTATGTAACACTCATTTACTATAAAAACTCTCAGTAAGTTAGGAATAGAAGGAACCTTCTTCAACTTTAGAAGGAATATCTACACACAACCTACAACTGGTATTATAATAATGATAACTGAATGCTTTCCCCCATCTTAGACTAATAGCCTCCTAAAAATGTCAATATTCTAATCCTTAGATTCTGTAAAAATGTTAGGTTATGCTAATTTACATGGCAAAGAGGAATTAAGAAGTAAAATGGCTAATCAGCTGATTTAGAGATGAGGAGATTATCCTCGGTCATCTGGGTAGGCCCAATGTAATTGCAAGTGCCCTCATTAGTGGAAGAGGGAAGCAGAAGAGGAAGGGTCAAGTTAATGGAAGGGTCTTAGACCATTTTGTGTTGCTATAACAGAATACTTGAGATTGGGTAATTTACAAAGAAAAGAGGTTTATTTATCTCATGCTTCTATAGGCTGGGAAGTTCAAGAAACATGGTGCCAGAATCTGTTTAGCTTCTTCTTCTTCTTCTTTTTTAAATTTGAGTTGGAGTCTCACTCTGTCACCCAGACTGGAGTGCAGTGGCCGCTCCTGGCCACCACAGCTTCGACCTGCTGGGATCTGGAGATCCTTCCACCTCAGCCTTCCAAGTAGCTGGAACTACAGGCGTGTGCCACCACGCCCGGCTAATTTTTTGATTTATTGTAGAGATGAGGTCTCACCTGGCCTGTTTAGTTTCTGATGAGGCTTTTATGCTGTGTCACAACATGGCAGAAGGTCAAAGGAGAAGCAGACGTGGGAAAAGACAAACCCTGAGGAATCTCCTGGCTTTATGACAAACCCGTTCTCATGGCAAGTAATCCATTCCTGCAAGAATTAATCCAGTCTTGGCCAAAGTAGAAACTCACTGCTGTAAGTCTAATACCAAGCCATTCATTAGGGATTCACCCTCATGACTCAAATACCTCTCATTAGCCTTCACCTCCCCAAACCACCACATTAGGAATCAAATTTCAACATGAATTTTGGTGGAGACAAACAAACCATATCCAAACAATAGCAGGAAGTATAAGAAGAACTAAGCCCAATGTTGCTGGATTTCAAGATGGAGCAAGAAGGTCATGAGTGAAAGAATGTGGGCAGCCTCCAGAAGCTGTAAAGGACAAGGAAGTGGATGCTTCACTAGAGCATCCAGAAAGGAACACAGCTTTGCTGACACATTGATTTTAGCCAATTGAGACCAATTTTGGACTTCTGCATGATAAAACTGTAAGATAGCAGATTCATGTTGTTTTAAGCCAATAAGTTTTGATAATTTGTTACAGCAGCAATAGAAACTAATACACTCCCTATGATTGAAAACAAGGCAAAGATGTCTGCTTTTATCACTCTTACTCAATGGAGTACTGAAATTTCCAACCACTGTAATAAGGCAATGAAAAAAAAAAATAAAGTAGCCCGAAAGGAAAAAAAATAAGCTTATTTCTATTTTCAGATGACAAAATTGTCTACACAGAAAATCCCCAAGGACTTACCAAAAACGTAAAAGAAAAACCCCCAAATTTTAAAACTAATAAGTTCAGCAAGATCATAAGATATGAGATCTACAGATAAAACCAAATTATATTTCTATATAATAATCGTGAACATGCAGAAACCAAAATTAAAAATGCAATAACCTTTACAACTGTGGTCAAGAAAATTAAATTTGTGTAACTTAAAATGTATACATTATCTGTATGCTGAAAATTATAAAATACTGATAAATTAAAATAAAGAAGACTTAAATAAATGGAGATTCGTACTATCTTCTAGGACTGGAAGACTTAACATAGTAAAGATGTCAATTCTTCCTAAATTATCCTATATGTTTAATGCAATTTTTATTAAAAAAATTCCTGCAAGTTTTTTGTAGATGTAGACAAGCTTGTTATAAAATGTATGTAGAAAGAGGCACAGACTTTAGAATAACTAAAACAATCATGATAAAGGGGAAATAAAGTGGGAAGAATTACATCACTCAATATTAACATTTTTTTTTATATACCCATGAGTCTGTTTACCTCATGAGACTGAGAACTTTTTGAGGGAAAGTGCCATAGTTTAAGTCATCAATGTTTTTCCAGGACATAGCACAGTTTCTGGCACTGTAACTATTTAATAAATATTTATTCAAACTGAACTAAAAAGATATGGAAATGGAAAATCTTGTCAACTCTTGGATGAATTATCACTAAATCTCTAGTCTATAGAGTGAGCCTGGGACCCAAGACTGGCACTTCCAAGTGCAAAGTGGTAGGTAGAATATGACTTCAATTTATGAAAGAGGAGCCATGGGAGCCAAATTCCTAAAGCCTGTAGATAGGAAAATGATTATCAGAGAACCCTGAAGGGCAGGAGTCACCATTTGAATGTATGTCTGGGCTAGAAAGGAGACAGTAGGCAGAGGCTGTACCTTTAAAAGCTTCACCGTGCTCAAGCTGATTGTTGCAATGTGGTAATGCCAGCCCAGAACAGCCAGACCTTCTGAATTTTCAAGAAAACTGGTAATCACGAGGGCCATTGGGAAGGGGATGAGCTTCTCTCAAGCAGAATCCAATTTCTTTCATTCCTACCTAGAGATCCTATTGTCTTGCTATCAATATGTGGTCTGTGCTAACAGTATCTGCATCATCTAAGTTCCTGTTTGAAATGCTTAATTGCAGACTCCATTCCAGACTTTAAGAAATAGGATCTGTATTTAGACAAGATCCCTGGGTGATTTGTATGCACAATACAATATGCCTAATACAATAAAGTCTGAGAAGCACTGCTTAGGTGGTAGGGATACAGTAGTGAACAAGGCAGACAAGGGCCCCTGGTTCTCACAGAGCTTACATTCTAGTGGGAAGAAATAATACAACATACCTGTAACCTAATAAATAAACAAGACAATTTTGGGTGGCAATAAGTACTGTGAAGAAAATAAAATGTCCAGAATGGCTTCTTTACTCACATAGATGGTACTTAAGCTGGGGCCACAGATGAACTAGGAGGAGCCAAGCTGGATAACTAGCCACATTGGGGACTAGCTGGGCACCTCTCTCTCTCCATGTGACCTCTCCACATGGCTGGCATGAGCTTGGTGATTTTCAGTTAATAAGACTTCTTTACAAAGTGGCTGGCCTTTTCCAGAACAAGTCTTTCAAGAGGCCAATGGAAACCCATTAGTCCAAAGATAAACTTGCTACAAGTGGTCTTCTGATCTAACTTCTGAAGTCACACGGAATTAATTCTGCCACATTCTGTTGGTTACAAGGGAGTTATAAGACTAGCTTAGATTCAAGGAGATGAACTACATAAGGATGTGAATAATGGTGATGTAATTCCTTGAGGAGTCATCTTTGAAGACTGGCTCCCACAGGTGATAACATTTGAGCTGGGATCTTAATGGTGCAAAGGAGCCAACCACTCAAAGTTTGGGACACAAAGCACTGAAGGCAGAAGGAAAAGGCTGCTAAGACCCTGAGACAGGAGCAAGCTTGAAATATTCAGGAGATATAAGGAGGACAATGTTATTAGAATACAATGCATAAAGGGAAGAGTCATAGAAGATAAAACTGGAGAGACAAGCAGGTGCCATTATAGGTGAGTAGACTGGATTTTACTCTAATCGCAATGGGAAGAAACTGGAAGGTTTAAAGCAGAGAAGCAATGTGGCTTATTTTCTACTTTGAAGAAGGCCTATCACATCCTATAAGTCAATTGTCCTGGACTCTTAAAAAATGCCAATGTCATGAACCCACAGAATGGAAAAAATATTTGCAAATTATGCATTTGACAAAGGTTTAACATCCAGGATCTACATGGAACTCAAACTAAGTGAAAAAAAAACCCATTAAAAAGTGGACAAAGGCCATGAACAGACACTTCTCAAAAGATGACATACAAGTGGTCAACAGTCACGTGAAAAACTGCTCAGCCTCACTAATCATTGGATAAATGCAAATCAAAACTACAATGAGATACCACCTAACTCCGGTAAGAATGGCTATCATTAATAAGTCAAAAAACAACAGATGCTGGCATAGCTGCAGAGGAAAGGGAACACTTCTACACTGTTTATGGGAGTACAAGCTAGTTCATTCAGCCTCTATGGAGGCTGTCAATTCCTAAAAGAACTAAAAATTGACCTTCCATACGATCCAGCAATCCCTATACTGGGAATATACCCAGAGGAATATATATTGCTCTACCAAAAGACACCTGCACACTCATGTTTATTGCCACACTATTCACAATATCAAAAACATGGAATCCACCCTACTGTCCATCAAAAGTGGACTGGATAAAGAAAATGTGATACATATACATGACAGAGTATTACACAGCCATAAAAAAGAACAAAACCATGGATTTCACAGCAAATTGGATGGAGTTGGAGACTGTCATACTAAGTGATCTATCACAGAAACAAAGAACTGCATATTGCATGTTCTTACTCATAAGTGGGCCTTGAACATTAGTCACATTAGCACAAGGCAGAGACTGGCAGTCACTGGGCACCACTAAGGGAGGAAGGGAGGGAGAAGGGTGGAGAGTATGTGACAACACAAAGGGTACTTGGCTCATTACCAGGGGCAGTGAGGGCCAGTTAGAAGCCCAAACTTCACCTGCACATAGTTAATCCTCACTTTTACAAGTTATACTTGTAACTGCAAATAGTTAATCCTCACTTGTAGTTAGAAGCCCAAACTTCACCTACTTGTACCCCACATTCACCCACTTGTACCCCACATTCCTATAATAGAATGAAATAAAAAGAAAGAGCAATTAACAAAAATAAAAAATAAAAAATAAAAAATAAAAAAGTCCATATCATGAAAGACCAAAAAAAGTGAAGGGGGAATTTCTAGATTAAAGGAGACTGAAGAGACAAGACAAATGCAATTTGTGAATCTTAATGAATTTCCAGATGGAAAAAAACAAAAATCCAAAAAGCACATTTTTTTTAACAACTGGGAAGATTAGAATGCATATTTGTTAACATTGAACCAACATTTACTTTAAGTGTGTTAATACTACTGTAGTTATACAGGAGGCAATACATGTTTTGGAGATACAAGTTGAAGTTTTTATGGGTAAAATTTCATGGTGTCTGCAAATAACTATTTAAATGGTTTAGTAAAAAGTGTGTGTGTGTGTGTGTGTAGACAAAGGGATGAAATACAAGTATTAATTGTACTATTCTTTCAACTTTTCTGTTAGCCTGACTTTTTTCAGAATTAAAATTTTGGGGGAAAACCTGTTACTTGCCTTCTGGAGTGTTTGGCACATGAAAGGCGGTCATTAACTATTTATGAGGAGAAAGTCTGCAAGGTTGGTCTAGTTGTGGCTGACATTAGAGTGTAATCTGGCCCTATTTATTTTTATAGCTATTTATGGGAAGTTAATGTCTTCAGCATTGTTTTCTTCATCTGTAAAATGAAAGTGTTAATCCCCATCTTTCCTTCAGGGTGATTGAGAAGCTCAAGAGGTCCCATATGCTGGGCTCACAGATATTACCATCTATTTAATGAGTGCCAACTGTATGCCTGTGCACCAAAATGAGGCAGCTTTGAGCAGAATATATGAACAAAATGTCAGGGGCCTAAAATTCTGGAGGTTAAGGAAGACAGTAGAAGAGCTGGTGCTGACACAGCAGAGATATCAATTATCTCTTTTAACTGGAAAAGGTGTAATGGCCTGAATTTGCTTTGATGAATGGTCCAACCACCATTAAGGCTGGATTCCAAGGGCAACTAAGTTTAATTATTTTGAATCTTCATAAACCAACCACTCTGAACACCTACTTGAACACCACCAGGATTGAAGAGCTCATTTTCTGTCAAGGCAGCCTGTTAGTTCCCCAGTCAGGGGACTCTGATTTTACAAAATTCTACCTAGTACTGAACTGGAATCTGTTTTCACTAGTCTGCTTCCCCTGATCCAAGATAACCATTCATAAATCTGAGGACAGAAACCAATTCTCCCGTGGCTTCTCTGCTTCAAGATAAACAGTCTCCTCCTCAGATCCTTTTTCTTGGGACCTGGATTCCAGCCTTTCCCCACTCTGCTCACTCTCTTACAGACATTCCTGGTTTGCCTATAGCTCATTAAGGTGTAGGACCCAGAACTGACTCTTAATCTGCTGGCATGCTTTATCACCTTTCTTTAGTTTTGATTCCGGATATTTCTAAGTATTCAGATGCACTGGGCCAGGCTCGTCCTCCAATGCTTCAACACCCATGGCTGAGAAAGCAGTGCATCAACTGGCTTTCTTGTTAGCCCAAGACCTAACTGGGGGAGTAGAAGTGACTGAAACCAAGCAGCGACTACAAGCGAAAAGCACGCATTTCGTGCCTTTTGCCAGCCTCCTTCTCACAGGACTGCTGTTTGGAAACAGGAAGCGGTGGCGGCATCGCGCATGCGTCCGTTGCAGAGTCCCAAGGCGACTGTGCCACCACCTACTCGCCCAGCAACACTTCCTAGTTAGGTCTGAGCCACCCACCCTCCCCCATACCCCCACCCCACAAGCTTCCGCTGGGCCGCACTCTCTTTCCTGTCTGTTGGGCAAACGGGAAGGGCTGGACCTGAGCGTGAAAGGCCAGTTGCTATAGTGTGTGAATTCCTGTTTCTTCCTCACCACTGAGTACTATTTGCTTAGTGCCTCTTATTCTCTATTGTTGTACCTATTGTAGCATTGTTCTTTCTAAAAATGAAGGGTGGAGAGGTGGGGAAGCAACTGTACTTTGCCACTTCTGCCCAGAATCCTATGGTTAAGAGGGGCAGAGTGTGCAGGAAGCAACTCCAGTTAGGAAGGGAACAATTATATATTGGCTTTGTAGTACCAGTCAGGCACATGTAGAACACACACACACACACACACACACACACACAGAGACAGAGAGAGAGAGAGAGAGAGAGAGAAGGAAGACTTGATTTCTTCTTTCAGACTGTTTACAGTCAAGGATAGAGAGACAGAGAGTAACAGATGTGTACTCTGATCAATTATAACACAGTATAACCAATAATCGATGTTCTTCAAGATGGATTAACTATATTTGAGAGGAAGCAGTTCATTTACTCTGGGAAAGTAGGGGAAGATTTTACATTTGGGATGATATTTACAGTGGGTTTTGGAACTAAGCTTGCCAGGCTTAGAGGATAGAACATGCTGGTATATTGAAGGAACATCATACACAAATGGACAGATGAATGAAAAGACATAGCAGATGGGTAGTAATTTGTAATTGCCACAAAGTAGAGTATGTGTCAGGGAGAGGAGGGAAGAGGATATAAGGAGAGAGCATAGGACGTTTGAAATCTAATTTTGATGGTAAGCTGAGAATTTGACCTTATCCTATTGGTTATTGGGAATCAGATAAATTCTTACCAGAAAAGTGACATGAACAGAAGTGTAGAGGATAAATAGGAAGCTGAAACTTGAAGTTGTGAAAGGAAAATGTGTTAAATTAAAAAATCAAAGGAAGCAGTATATAAATTAACAGTATATCAATTAAAGGAAATAAGTATATAGATTATAAATACATGAAAACAGAGAAGAGTAGAGAATGTATGTTGTTCAAATAACTAAATTCTAGTCATAGGTTGTCTTGGCTGATCTAATCCCTGGATATGTGGACCATGAGCAGGTGGTGGATGTTTCACTGATAGATTTTGGTTCAGACAACCATTAAATATTGAAAAATTATTATATATATGGAGGCATGCCATGCAACTTTACATACATTTGGTTTTTGGATATCAGATTTGGTTGTTCCTCTATACCAAGTTAACAGCCATCCCCTTTCTGCACCTCCTGCCCCAATCAGGATGTAAGAATAAAAATACTAGACCAAGAATCATAGAGCTGCTGATCTAGTTCCAGTTATCACTCTGATCTGTTGTGTGACCTTGGGCAATTCTTTTTCCCCCTTTGGGCCTCACTTTCCTCATCAGTACAAAGAAGGGCTTGGATTATCTCTAAGGACTCTTTTCACCCTGTCATACAATTTTCTGAACAAGTAATACAGATGCTGGGATTCTGAGCAGAAAAGATAATTCTATGGGCTGGGATGGTCAAGGAAAGCTTCTTGGATGAAGTGAAATGCAAGCGAAAGCTGGTAGAAAGCTAGGTATGTCTTTCATAGATTTTCTTTTCTTACTGCGCTGAAGGGCTGAAGGGCAGGGATACTTGTACTTAAAAGTATACAACAGTGGTGAGAAACAAAACAAAACATAGGTTTTGGTGTTGACTGGGCACGCTTTTCGTATTCTTTTCTGTAAAAGAAGGATAGTAATATCTCCTTGAGAGGACTGCTGAGAGAGTAAATTGATAAATAATAGTGCTTAGCATAGTGCCTTGAGTAGATGTCTCATATGGGTTTTTCTCTTCCTTGCCCCTTTTCTGTGCCTCTCTGCTGCATGGTTTAGGCTAACAGAGCTGGGCACCCAGCAGGCTCTCTATCAATGCTGGCTTATTCATAATTCCATTTGAAGGGTGAAGCTGCAGTCAGGCTATGGAGGTACATAAAATGTTTTTGAACTGGTAAGTGTGTGTGTGTGGTTCAGAGTGTAAATGTTCTCCCACTACCATCACATAAATTCAACAACTAATTGAAATTCACAGAATCTGGAACAGAAAATATGGCCCTTTGTGATATTTTCTAAATAATAGTAACAATTTCATACAATCAACACCACACTGAGAAGGAAGGCTTACCCTGTGGTCATGACAACAATGAAACAGGCAGAAGTTCTACTCTTTGAATATAAATAGCTAGAAGGCTGAAGTAATGTGGCAAGCTGAGGGGTGGGAGGCATGCTGGGGTGCAGTGGATGGCGGGAGGAACTCCCACGTAACAGAAATGTGCATACTCACTCACATATGTGCATAATTGGTTCACTCCAAGTCTCTTACTGTACATATGGGGTAACTGGAGTCCATAGACAGAAAGGGTCTTGCCTATGAAAACAAAGAAAATTGGTGACAGGGTCTGGACAAGAAGAATCCAATCTCCAACTACAATATGTAGCCCAACAGTGTTTCCCCAATTATTGTACCAGTGCCATTAAGCATAGTACGGTTGTTGTACCAGTGCCATTAAGCATAGTACAATTAAGCATGGTTGGAAAGATTCAATGAGATAATAGGAGAGAGAACACCTGGAAAACTGGGACACAAGATAGAAAGAAACATGGGCAGCAACTTCTTGTGCATATTAAGTACTTGAGTATGATTTTTTTTTTCAATCACAAAGGAACTGAGAACTAGTGTCAATGGCTAGCTTCTTTTTTTGAGTATTTCTTAATTGTTTAACTATTATTTTATTTTTAAGATGGGGAGTACTATTCAGGATTAGGTACATAAGTGGTGAACATACAGGTGAAGTTTGGGGAGTTTTTTTCTTTTCTTTTTTTTTTTGAGTTGGAGTCTCACTCTGTCACCCAGACTGGAGTGCAGCGGCACGCTCCCGGCCACCGCAGCCTCGAACTGCTGGGCTCCGGCGATCCTTCTGCCTCAGCCTTCCAAGTAGCTGGAACTACAGAAGCGCGCTACCACGCCCGACTAATTTTTTGATTTATTGTAGAGATGAGGCCTCGCCAAGTTGTCCAGGCGGGTCTCGAACCATGGACTCAGGCAATCCACTCACCTCAGCCTCCCAAAGCGTGGGATTACAGGCTGAGCCACCAAGCCTGGCTTGGGGAGCTTTTTTTCTTTTGAAGTATATCTGTTAATGAAACCTTGTTTCTGTCCTGCATCCACTATTTCCTATATAATTTCAGCTGCGGTCCCAAACGACATTTGAGTTGAAGATGCCTCCACAATGATAGTCTCCAGCTGTTGAGTCACCTTCAGCCTTAGTGTCCCCCCAATTTTCAAGACATTGTAAACAGAGACAAGTCATAGTCTTAGTTTTGAGGTGGATTTTTAAGCAGCCATAGATAACTAGAACATTTACCTTCTTCACTAAACTGAGGACTCCTTGTATTCAGCAACTGCCATCTCTGTAACTTTATGCCAAGCACAGGACCTGGTATACATTCATAGTCAGTAAATGGTTGTTGGGTGGATAAATGAATGGATGAGATGATGAAGAGAGCCAGGCCAAAATAGATGTAAGCAGCAGAGCATAAATGAAACTCAAGATAGAGAGAGGAAGGAAGCACTAGAGGTACTTGGAAGTATCCATTTGTCTAGGGAAAGACAGGTCTGAGAAACAGAAGGGTCAAACTGCCACAATCATTAGGGAGAGCTGGCTTAGGTCTGGATGAGCACTTAGGATGGGTTAGAGTAATAAAGTGGTGTTAAGTGTTCTGCTACAACTGCAAACTTCAGGCCAAAAAGATTCTGGAAGGGGTGAGATGTATCTGTGTAGTGTTGGAGCAGGAGGCTGGTCCTCATTTATTGTGACCTACATTGAGACTCACATATAAGCTCGTCTGGGTACCAGAAAGGGCTCAGGAAACAAGACAAATCCAAGGAGAGGCTTTTATCATCTCAGTGAGATGCCGATAGAAGTTGCATGCTGTCTCACATACAACTCTGCTCTTCTTCCTATACAAAGAAGAGAGCCAGGCCAAAATAGATGTAAGCAGCAGAGCATAAATGAAACTCAAGATAGAGAGAGGAAGGAAGCACTTATAATGATGTGTCTCTTATAATGATGCCCTCAACGTAACCCTTCTGCAACTGTTGTAGTTCAGATTTTTTTTTTCTTACCTAGCCTATGGTTATAGGAACCACAGTTTTCTAATTGAAAATCCAACTAGCCACTGAGTCTGATATGGGGACTAACACTTGAAATGAAAAAGACAGAATATATGAAATAATGATAGTTCTGAAAAATATGAACTAAATAAGGACCCTCACTGTTAAAATAAATCCTTGGCCAACACAGTATCTGCCTTTCCTTCATTTATTGATTTCATTATTCATTTTTTTCATTCATCCAACAATAATTTATTGAATATCTACTAACTTTCATGAACTATGCTAGGTACTGGGCAAAGAAAGAATGAAGAAATAAAAGTGAAAAAAAAGTTGTAGCACCGAAGGAACTGATAATTTCTCAGTGAAGATAGACATTTAAACAAATGGTCATAGTTGAGCTTTTAAATCTTGGTGAATTATCCAAGTGAAGATAGAAAAAAGTATCTGGAAAAAAGAGAGACTTTGGAATGATACTAGGCGAGAGGAAAAGACATGGGGCTCCTTTGAAAACAAGTGAAAATGTAGTGGGAATAATGGGAGGAAGAGAGGATAATGGCAGGAGGAGAGTTTACAGAAAAGATAGAGACTAAGAAAAGAACTTTGAGGTGTGCCTACATTTTCAAAAAGGAAATAAACCCATAAAAGAAAATATGCAGTCAGGAAAATTGGCGAATATGGAGAGGAATGTGGAGAGGGATGAACATTTATTGAGAATCTGTTATGTGCTTGGAATTTTTTTCTTTGTGTTTTCAGATAATTCCATTAGTTGAACTGTCTCTGTCCCACTTTAGATATGAGGAAATGGGAGTTTGAAGAGCCTAAGTGACTTGCCTGGCATCACAATAAATAGTAGGGATTAAATACCCTTATGTCCATTCTTAGAACTCATCTAATTTTTAGCCTGCTGTTGGAAATAAGTTATCTGTCTGGGTCCAATAACTTGGAAAGAGACCCCAAAACTTCATTAACTTGCTGTCATACTCAGTTCATTCCCTCTGGCTTCCTTGGCCCAAGCACTAACAGGCCTATGACTCATGCAACCTTATCCATGCTGCTAAGGAAATACTACAGATTTAGGACCTGAATCTTACCCGGAGTCTATAGGATCTGATCTTATCTTTGAAAAGGATTCTGAAAACTATCTTTCAGATTACCACACATATAATTGTGTATGTGTGTGTACATGTGTGCATGATGGGAGAAGTCGAAAGTCACCAAAATGGTCATCTGCACCAGATAAGCATGGAAATCTGGAAGACAGAGGAGAGAAACAAGAAAGATATGTTGGAGTCAAGGGATCTCCAGGCCTGCAAATGTCTCCCTACCCAGAAAACTTACAGCAGAAACAAGCATGCTGAACAGCGTTTGGGGTAATGGAAGGGACATTCAACTTGGAATCAGAACTCAATTTTTAGTATTTTCTCTTTAACCCACTAGTAAGAGCTGGGGTACATCTTGTTACCACTCCAGACTTCAGTTTTTTGTCTATGAAATGGGACAGAACAACTGATCTCCAAGGTCCCATATAAGGAAGGCTCTGCTTACAAATCTTGCTCACATTTTTATGGGAATCCCCATTCAGGGACCTCAGATAATTTTCATCATCTTGTCTGTAATGACTCAGCCTCTAGTGTTCTTGCCAAACTGTGATGACAATTTGATTTAGATTTACTTTAAAAACAAGAACATATTTGTCACTTCCAGGACGTTGTATAGCACTTGGCAGCACCAATCTTGTCAACCCTTGCACTTCTAAACAGTTCCATTTCTACTCCAACTCAATATCTGAACATCTAGGCCTGGTAGGTTTTGTTGCCTAGCTGCTTTCCGTCTGCCCAGCTCAACTTCAGTGCTCTCTGATCCCAGGGCTTGAGAGAGATAGCCTTGTGACTTCCACAAATAAAACCACTGTCTGGAAATTACTATACATGGTTTCTTCTTTTCTTCTTTCCTCCTCCCCTTTTGGCAGTAGTAGGGAAGAAGGAGAAGAGGAAAGCAGAGGGAGTGAGGAAAATTTTCTCTAGGTAGTTACAAATTGCTTAGAGGTTTCGGAGTGCCTCATTGGTTATTATGCTTTTTGCTAAGGTAAATGTTCCAGACTATGAAAAGACAAACCAAAATATACCTGTTTGAGATTAAGATCAAATGATGAATTATGTCAATTTGGGGTATGTTTATTCTCTAACGTGAGGGGTAATCACTTGTTAGTTAATGCAAGCCTTGATGCCTTGATTACAGAGAGTATATTCAATTCCACTCAACAAATATGAGTTCAGGCTCAGATCAGACTCCAGACCTGTGACCATGGGCATTCATTTCTCCTCTTTGGGTCTCAGTCTCCCAATGTATACAATAAGATCTGGATCTTTCTTAGTGTTCCTTCTGAAATCAATATACCAGAGACAAATGTAAGATCTTTACTGCTAAGGGTTTCAGCCATGATGCGGACTGCTGAAGGTTTTTAGATAAGACATGTAGAGGAGTCAAAAGAACACTAAACTTTGAGTCTCCAGTCTTAGCTCTTACACTAATAAACTGAGTGACCGAGAAAACTAACTTCATTTCTCAGAGTTTCCTTTTCTTAATTTGCAGAAAAAGGACACCCAAGTTCCTTCCAACTTGAGAACTGTACAGATGCATAAATGTAAAAGTGGTGCCCAAAAGGGACTGAAGGTTTGTGCAGTGATGCGAAACAACCTCACAGGCAAGACGACAGACTCTAGAACCTGCTGTTAGATGGAAGAAGTATAGCTTTCTAGCCTGCTTGCAGGAATTCAAATATATCATAATTTAGTAATATACCAGCAATCTTATGAAGGGAGGTTTTATTTAATTATTATATTTTTAATATAGAGATGGTATCTCGTTATGTTGCCCAGGCTGAACTTGAACTCCTGGGCTCAAGCAATTCTCCTGCCTCGGCCTCCCAAAATGCTGGGATTACAGGCATGAGCCATCGTGCCTGGCCAAGGTGGCTTTATTTTTGACAAATAAATGCTTACTCACTCCATCTGTGAATGTTAGGCAGCTGTGGCCCATATATATAGTGTCAATCACCTTACCAAACCTAACATCCTGAACCTCCATCCAGCTGTGGGTTGTTCCATTTGCCACTGGGAAAAATTTCCCTGCTGTAACATTGCCCCCTAGTGGCTTTTGCTCTTTCTAAAACCAGAAGTTGACAACTCAACCTAAAACTGTCCCCTTTCCTCAAGAATCACACAGTGTTCCTTTCTGTCTCTCTTTTAGATATCTACCTCCTATTTTTTCTCTCTCTCCCCCTTTATTTCATGGTGGAATGGAATAAGTGAAGCAGACAGTACTAGAAAGCATTAGCCCAATGTTACAGATAAGGAAACTGAGGCTTAGGTGAAGTTAATTTGGTCTACATGTTTAGCTGCAAAGTGACTTAGCTACAACTTAACAACTGGATTATAATTAAAACTGTACCTTTTGACTTGGAATTCTAGGTTCCTTCTAGTCCACTTTCTTCTCTCCTTCGTCTCCTCTTTCTCTTCCTCCTTTCCTCCCTATTTTCCCTCCCTTCCACAAATGCCAATTGACTATTCTGTGCCAGGGGTAGTGTTAGGACTTGGAAATGAATAGGCTTATCTTATAAAGAGCTCCCAGTCTCTTAGGACAGACATGCATATAATACTTATAACCCAGTGTGGTTAGAGCATTGATAGAGCCATGCTGAATGTGCTGGGTCATTAAGAATATAGGGTAGTTTACCTGTGAGAGAAGAAGGAGAACGAAAGATAATTTCAGGCCAATGGCTCAGTTAGCACTAAGGCATAGGTTTGGGGAAAGAATATGGCATTTCCAGAGAAAGAGTAGAAAGTAGATTGGGGCAGTGAGGCCTGGAGCCAAATTGTAAGAGTCTTTGTGTGCCAGGCAGAATACTTTGCACTTCAGTCTCTCTCTCTCTGTCTCTGTCTGTGTTTCTCTCTCTCAACAATTTCTGAAGCTTGCAAGTAAGTGCATTTTCTAGGCAATTTTCAACCCTCTCCAACACAGTAACTAAGCTATTGAGTCAAGCAGACCAAAAAATGCCAAAACATATTATTTTAAAGCTTGTCTGGAGGCACAATGTGAACCCCAAATGGGACCTAAACTCTAGTCTCCTTTCTTCTAGGTTCCCTGACGTTGATAAAAATGGGGAGGAGGGCAAATGTGGGGAAAGCAACTAAAAAACAGACAGATTCCAGACATTTAGACCAGCCTCAGGTAAATCAATATGCAGACTATGTCCTGTTTGCTCTGGCTTTTACTTTACCTACAGGCCTAGAGATTGGGTAGAAAGCAAATGTTTGCTTAACAATGTACGTTTATCCATTGACGTCTAGAATATTTTCAAGGATAGTTGCAGTTCCATTGAAAACATGCAGGCCACAATACATTAGCCTCTAACCACGAGGGAATTCTTATATTTATTCCAAGTAGTGCTCTATCTTTTTCCATTTTTTATTTGGGTATACATATTAATACTTATTAACCTCCCAACTTCACCTCCTCACATATATGAAGCTTCCTATGGGCAAAATCTTCTCACAACCATTGGGTTCTTCAACAACCCAAGGAGGGAAGTAAAAAGGCAAACTTGGTTCCTCATTTTGAAGAAGAAACAAAGGTTCAGAGATGGACTTGCCCCCAACTAAGGGAAGAAGGCAGAACAAGACTCTAAGTTTAGCGTTATTGCTACCCCTTCAGTTTCTGTCAGGAAATGTAATTAGAAGAGCACTAAAGCCACATACTTTGTGAAGACTCATTAATAACACTTTCATAAGCACACTTTACAGTTAATTTCCATTTCCTGCACATTTTTTCCAGACTCAGGGTCCTGAGACCCACAGGAGCCACACTGAACTATTGTGCTGGCCAGTGTGATGATTTCCATTCTGAGCCAAAATGTCACTTTATCCTGCAAAATAGGACTCTTCAGGGAAAGAGAATCCTTGGAAATTCATGATCCCCTAAGCATAAATGAACGGGATTAATGATTGGGAGTCCAGGAGCTGAAAATATACAGAATAATTAACTTTTTTTTCTCAACAAATAAAACAACCCATGCAGATTCGTTTGCCTTTAAATGCTTCTCTTTGATAACTAACTTTTTCTTTGACCTCAGGGGACAAGGTTCTGTTATTCTTTAAGTGCTCTTTTTCTATGTGTCTTGTATCTCTGTCACTCTTTGTGTGTGTTTTTGTCTCTTAGAGATCTCTTTTCCTGTGTGCTAAGATTCCCATATGTACTATGTGGTACCAAGCCGTGTAAATATAATATGTAACATTTCCTTACATCCTCACAAAACTATGAGGTAGGTGAGTAGCATTATTATCCTTTTTAACAAACGAGGAAATTGAGACTCAGAAAGGCTAAGTGACTAACCCAAAGTCACATGGTTTGTAAGTGGCATATACGGACCCAGGCAGTCTGATTCTAGAGCCAGTATACATTCTAGAGCACCACCCATTTTGTCTTATTTTTAATTTTAGTACCTAAAGCCTTCCCCTCCTTGTATCCTGCCCCACTTAGTTACCCAAGAGAGCTAGGTTTACCCCATCTCTTATATTTTTGCTTAAGTGGTCATCCCCCCACCATTTCCTTTCCATTTCTCTGTACCTATACAGATATTTGAAGGCTTAATGAAAAGTTCTCCACAAAGCCTTCCCTCAAATACGCCAGAACACCTGATAATTTGATTGTGGTTAGTATGGAATGTTAGAATGCCTCTCCATTGATCTCTTAGTATTCAGGGATAGATATCTTTCCAACTCTATTTTTCATTTTTTTGAAAGCAGAGATACTTCTTTGGTGGCACTCACATAGCTTTAGTACAATACCTAGGCACGTATTTATAGTGAACCCATTTTCCAAACCTGAATAAATACCAGTTTGACAACAGACAAAATTACTTGAATCTGTAATAAAAGATTCCAATACTGGTTCAATAAAATAATCAATTGCTGTATCTATTAATCACCTCAAGCATATCAGAACATTATCAACAGATTGAGCTAGTATTGAGTGTCTACTACATGGCAAGCACTGCACTGGGCAATTATCATATACCCTTTTTATATAACCCTCACAGCAACCCTGAGAATGGCCTCCTATTTACAGAATTAGATAATCCTTATGACTTGCATGAAAAAACATTGTTACATGTCAGGGCACTTGCCATGGGGAAGGATCTCAACAAGGTTTCACCAAGGTCAATCCTTAATGAAAGCTCTCCAAAAGCAGAGTAGAGTAGAATTCTTCATGTGGAAGAGCAAGAGTTCTATGCCCATCTCTTCTAAAGGGTTGAAAGCTAAACTGGTTGGAAGAAAGCCCCTTGGGGAATCATGAAACTAGCAGAAGGGCTTGAGCTTTTTCTATAAAGTGCTTTAGATAGATAGATAAATGAATAAATATAGCTTAAATTATTTAAATAATCTTTATAAAGGAACTTATTTTAAAATTTTTTAGCCAGGCTCGGTGGCTCAGTCTGTAATCCCAGTACTTTGGGAGGCCGAGGCGAGTGGATTGCCTGAGCCCACGGGTTTGAGACCCACCCAGGCAACTTGGCAAGACCTCATCTCTACATTAAATAAAAAATGAGCTGGGCGTGGTAGTGTACTCTCACAGGTGGTTCTATGAAGCTTTCTCTCTCTCTCTCTCTCTCTCTCTCTCTCTGTGTGTATTCATAGGATATATGATGGGGACTCCCCCCACCCAAAAAACGGAATTATCTTTTGGAGGGCAGACTCCTTAGTACAGGCTTCCTCTACTAGGTAAGTGTTCTAAGAACTCATGGGCATTGGTGTGCGCTAACGTTGTTGTGAGAGGCTGCGTTCTACTTCATTGAATTTCTTTTGGAGATTCTTTCAAGCATTTGATTATTTCATGATAGGTGACTTACGACCACACCTGTCCACACCATCCTGAGTGTTTAGAAGTTTCTGACCAAAAACACCATGATCTCCATGCCTGACCCTTCCTGTTCACCCCATCTTGCCCCTAGCATCATTATTTTTTTTGTTATTGTTTCTCTGGATGAAAAAGTCCTCAAAGGAAAGCATTTTGCTGATATGGAAGAAGTGAAACAAACAAACAAACAAACATGTCAGAAGCACTAAAAGTCATCAAAATTGAGGAGTTCAGAGACTGATTTGAACAGTAGAATCTTGAAAAGTATACTGCATCAAAGGGAGAGTACTTTGATGGTGACTGAAGTTTAAACATGTAAGAATAAATACACACTTTGAAATTGCTAGGGCAAGGAGAGGCATACCTCATTAACAGGGGTACCTGCATGATCAATGTTTGTATACCTTACCCTGAATTGTATCCCACAACTTTACATTAAAATAAATAAATAAATAAATAAATAAATACATTTCAGTTTTTCGCCCTCCCCTCCCCATATATTACATTATATTGAGTGGTATTTATGATGTTTATTTTCTATATAAATAGTATAATACTGTACATATTAGTCTGTGATGTGCTTTTTTCATTCAGTAACCTGACTTGCATATCTAGACATATCTCATTCTATTTAACTAATGTGTGGTATTGTTTAGTATAAATGTATCATTGTTTATTGAACCCTGTTACTATTGATATAAAGTTAAGCAATATCCAAATTTTCATGCTTACAAATAGTACCAGAATCAAAATTTTATCATGTCTTTTTGTGCATATTTGTGGGAATGTTCCCTTAGAATAGATACCAAGGAGAGAAATTAGTATGAGCTGCATATTTTATTTTACTTGTAAAATAATTTTAATGATGTCTTTTATTTAAACAAACATATTCCAAATATCATTTCAGCTTTTACTTAACATAAAAAACTAAATATTTTCCATTCTTTTTTTGTGCTAAGTATAGAAAATTTCAAATATATATTTAAGTACAAAATTTTATAATGAATCCCTAATGTATGCTAAACTCAGCTTCAACAATGATCAATACATGGCCAATCTTTTTTCATTTATTTGTTTATTTACTCATTTATTTATTTTTGAGTTGAAGCCTCACCCTGTCGCCCAGGCTAGAGTGCAGTGGCATGATCACAGCTCACCACACCTCAGACCTCCTGGGCTCAGCCCATCCTTCCACCTTAGCCTCCCTAGTTGCTGGACTATAGGCATGTGCCACCATGCCCAGCTAACATTTTTCATTTTTTGTAGAGACGAGGTCTTGACACGTTGTCCAGGCTGGTCTCGAACTCTTGGACTCAAGCGATCCTCTTGCCTCAGCCTCCCAGATTGCTGGAATTTCAAGCATGAGCCACCATGCCTGACCTGGTTTATGTATAATCCATCCACTCCTCCCCACAATACACTATGTATTATTTTGAAACAAGCATGTCATTTGGATGTATATTTTAAAATTCAATATATGTTGCAAAATTTCCTCCAAAATGACTGTAAAAATTTATACTTTCGTCAGTGGTGTTTGAGATGACCTATTTTCTATACATTTGCCAAAGTTAAAATGATCATACTCTACATTTTTTTGCTAATTAGAAAGAGTATTTTATTGTTTTAATTTGCATTTCTCTGACTACTAGTGAAATTGAGCATCTTTTTTGTCCTTAACATCCATTTGTATTTCCACTTCTGCAAACTGCCTATTTAAATACTTTGCCCATTTTCCCATTTTGATTCCTTTTTTGGCTAATTTTCCTTTTCTTTTTTTTTTTTTTTTGAGTTGGAGTCTCACTCTGTCACTCAGACTGGACCGCAGCCTCGACCTGCTGGGCTCCGGCGATCCTTCCGCCTCAGCCTTCCAAGTAGCTGGAACTACAGGCGCGCGCTACCACGCCCGGCTAATTTTTGATTTATTGTAGAGATGAGGT